>CAKAEH010001440.1:0-61973 GCA_916381525.1 Cercopithifilaria johnstoni
GGCCATGTGACAGCGCGTCCGAATTCTGCCAGATCTGTACACCTGAATCAGGAGGATGATTACTAAAAAGGAAAGAATTACTAAAGAAAGCTTAGTGATAATAGCTTTATTCGAGCTTTTAAATCAGGTACTTTAATAATTTCTAATGTCATAAATATACTTATTCTTCTTTTTTATGATAATATAATTTGAAGAATTTGCAATATCACAAGTCCATAATCAAACATTTAAAATTTGATTGCTTTGAAAAATGGTTTAATTTAAGTATTAAACGTTTTAATTTCAGGCAATATTTGAAATTGGAATGCTTAACATTTAACTTAAAGTATTTATTTAGAGTTAATTTAATTTAAAACAATAAAATTGAATTATTAAAAAATGAATGATAAAGGATTATATATTAGATTAAAAAATAAATTCTATATCATTTTCATTTATTTCCATTAACCGTATTAATGTAAATTTCGAATATTTATATATTAGTGCAATTCGATAAAGAAGGCTATTTCATGAAAATCATCGATCAATTTGATTAGATTACTTTTTTTTTGTCCGAAATTTAAGAATACTTTGTTGATTTTGTTGACAGCTTTCAATTTTGATACTTTTAATGATAAAGAATTCTTTTGGAAAAAATGCAAATATCGATTATGCAAATTTATATTCCTGTATCAAAGTTTTTTCAATCGCCAAAAGATACGGTGAAATTCCAATCAATATTTATTCAATACTTAATGGAAATCAATAACGGATATATAATCAATCCGTGTTATAATCAGTAAGAATAATGCCATTATTTCCCAAATAATTATCACATATTTTATTTGTATAATTAATATTTGCATTATCTTTAAATAATTATTATTCTTTGAAATGTTGAAATTGAAAGTTATCAAAAAATCAATAAAGTATTATTTAATTAGCATAAAAAAGATGTTTTGATATTTTATAATATAAAATAAAAAAATACGATTTCACTAAGGATGCTGCAGGAGATAATGTACGGTTAAAGTATTATAAACGTAGTTTTATCATTACCTTCGTATCACATGATAATTACTGCTAATTTTTATACTACTTATTAATTTTGTGGTAATAATTACAACTATATTATTATACGATTTCATATATTATTGTATTTTGATTAATATTACTAATTGATTAAAACCAATACTAATAATATTTGTGACAATAACAACAACACTGATAGTTTTAAGTTAACAATTACAATGAATTATATGATATTAATATAAATAGGAGTGATAACAAAAGAAAATATTGATAGTTGTGAATAATTGATTGGTATTCAAAGTAACTACACTAAATTATCAACAATTACTAATTAATAACTACAGTAAATTAAATCGCCAAATGAATTATTCTTATCATTTTTTGACATTTCCAAAGAAAAACAGTTTTTTTCAAAAATTACAAATATTAACTATTCATATCACCAAATGGTAACAAAGTATTTTTTTCTTATCACCAAATAAATATCGGAAAGGAAAAAAGAGAAAAATGGAAAGATAATGTTATTGATTCTTTCCTGAAATATAAATCACAAATAATATAATTCCGGATTGAAAGTACAAAAAAGACATAAATGCACTTAACTGTAAAATAATTCAATTGCTTAATCCTTCTAATATATGAAATGGATTTAATGCAAATATTGTTTATCAATGTATATCAGAAGTTATGATTTCATTTTTTGGTACTAAATATTACTTCTTTTGGTATTAAATATATATTAGTTCTATTTCTTTAACTTCATTACAGAATACTGAACGTATAATTTTATTGATATAAATAGACAAACTTGAATTTCACATTTCAGTTTGCCTGTTATTACAATTTTATGCAAAAATTAATTAATAATTTTTTTTTATCTTGAAGCAAATATAATTGAAATCACTTTGAACCGTCTTCGTATTCCATCTAATCAAAATTGATTATCGATTTATATTATAGTAATCATAATAATAATTAATAATAATAATTAATAATAATAAATAATAATAAAAATAATTATGGCAATAATATTAATAATAATAATAAAAGTAATTTATGTATTTCGGTCAGCTCCCTTTTTCTTTCCCATGTTATCCATTATTATTATCATTCTTATCAACACCCTCATCATTATCACCATCATCATCATCATCATCGATAATATTTTATGTGTGACAGATTTGATAATATTGCCATTAGAAGGGGTGAATCTTTGCGCGATAATCGTCGCCGATCAGTTTTTCTGTTATATGAAGCGTGAATCTCAATTAGGTATGAAGTCTTACAAAACCTTTCCTCCTCCTCATCTCATCAACATATTTAATGCATTAATGTTTATCACCACTACCATGAGAATTTGCATACCAATGAATTAAAATAAGTATTTATTGCTATAAATTATAGAATATGATTAAGTTGACAACAATTATAATAATAATGATTATTAATAGTCAATCATTTATAATAATAATTATTATTATGAGAACAAGAGATATATATACAAAAGATTTGATAAAAATGACTGTTATTACCGATCTTTTTATTTATTATTAGTTGTTTATTCATTTATTGACAGCCAATTATTATTATAATTGGAAATAGAAATAAATATTATTAACGAAAATAGAATTTTGCTTTATTTATTTACTTTATTTTTTGCTAGAGTTTTCATAAAATATATTAGGATTAGAAAATGTTTTATTGCTCTTTCACCTTTTTGCCAATTTGATATAAGCCATTTTTTTACACGTACGTTACATGCAGCACTTCTTAGAAAAAAAATATTACACGTAACATTTATTGGATAATCGAACATAATTTACTTTTGATATAAATATCACCGTTACTTAACAAGTTTTATTGCTCTTTCACCTTTTTGCCAATTTGATATAAGTCATTTTTCACACGTACGTTACATTTATCACTTCTTAGAAATAAAATATTACACGTAACACTTATTGTATAATAGAACACAATTTACTTATGATAGAAATATCAGCGTTATTTAACAAGTTTTATTACTCTTTCACTTTTTTGCCAATTTTGTTGTAAATCATTTTTTACACGTACGTTACGTATAGTACTTCCTAGAAAAAAATATTGCACGCGACATTTATTGTATAATCGAGCACTATTTACTTATGATATAAATATCATCGTTACCTTAACAATTCGCAAAATTATCATTTAGTAATTTCTTTTTTTGTTTTAATATAAAGGAAGCTAAAAGAGAAAGAAAGAGAAAAATGAGAAAGTAAGAGAAGAAAACAGAAAAATGAAGACAACAATAAACAAATAAATAAATAATTTCTATTCAAAAAAATTAAGTAAATTTTAAAATTTCAAAAGTTATAAATAAAAAAAAAAATTTTCTTTCGTAAACAACAAAAAAAATCCTTTGAAAATATTTTATAACGTAGTGTATAAATTTGTCTTTTGGCAAATTATAAAAAGTCAAACATCGATTATTGCCAGTTTTATTATGGAATTTGCGTTACCGTAAGCCAATCATTAAAATGGCTAATATTTTTAGGATTAAAATTTTCTTTCTTTTTTTTTTTTTTGTAAGAATAAAAATTCTTTCATATTCTCTCTCTCTCTTTCTCTCTCTCCCTCTCTCTTTCTCTCTTTTAACATTCTCATTTTTCTCTCTCTTTCTATTATAGTATTATTACAAATACATCAAATTTTACACAATCTATAAAACATTCTCAATTTTGAAGTATTGTTACTGACTGAAACGTAATGTTTACTAAGTTTTAATATATGTATGTATGTGTGTGTGTGTGTATTTGTGTATGTGTATGTGTGTGTGTATTTGTGTGTATATATGTGTATATGTATGTGTATGTGTGTGTATTTGTGTGTATGAATGTGTATGCGTGTGTATGTGTATATATGTATGTGTATGTGTGTGTATATTTGTATGTATGAATGTATATGTGTGTGTATGTATGTGTACGTATGTGTATATATGTGTATATGTATGTGTATGTGTGTGTATATATGTGTATATGTATATGTGTGTGTATATTTGTATGTATGTGTATGTACGTGTGTATTTGTATGTATGTATGTATGTGTATGTGTGTGTATATCTATGTATGTGTGTATACATTCGTATGTATGTGCATATTTCCGTATGTGTGTATATATGCGTGTATATGTGTGTGCATATGCGTGTGTGTATATTTGTGTGTACGTGTATGTGTGTATGTGTGTGTATATTTTTTATGTATATGTATGTATGCATATATGTGTGTATATTTATGTATGTGTATGTGTGGTGTGGATATATGTGTATGTGTATGTATGTATAAATATATGTGTGGTGTGTATATATGTGTATGTGTATGTGTATGTATGTATGTATAAATACGTATATATGTACGTGTATGTGTATGTGCGTGTACATGTGTGTACATGTGTGTGTATGTATGAATGTGTGTGTGTGTGTGTATGTGTGTGTGTGTGTATGTGCGTGTAGATGAGAATAATAAAAGAAGAATAGGCGGTGCAATAAAAATTGTAACCAATGAAATAATTGTAATGGATGGGATGGGACGAATAGATGAGCGAGAATAGGTAGGTGTAAAGGATTAGGATGACGGTAGTTTGACGAAGGAATTAAATGTTCAATGAGAGGATACTTTTATTCTCTAATCAAATTTTATAAAATTAAAAAAAAAGGCTTATTTTTCTTTTATCAATTAAATTCTTATTACTATTATTATTATTATTATCATTGAAATCATTGAAATCAACGGTTTCGTGGATGTTTCGTTGAATTGAAATTATTATGTCACTTCCTTATCAGCCGAATTATTATTATTATACTGCTGCTACTACCACCGTTCCACCAACATCAACACATTATCGCACATGTTTATCACAAATGCCTACAGCATCCAGGTTTCATCATTTCGTTTCATTTAATTAATATTAAAATTAATAATATTTAATCATTATATATAATCATTATTTCCTTTCTAATATATTTCATTATATTGGAAATAATCATTATAATCATTATTTTCTTTCTAATACACTTTATTGCATGGGAAATAATCATTATTATCATTATTTTCTTCCTAATATACTTTATTGTACAGGAAATAATCATTATAATCATTATTATCATTATTTTCTTTCTAATACACTTTATTGTGGAGGAAATAATCATTGTAATCATTATCTTCTTTCTAATACACTTTATTGTGGAGGAATTAATCATTGTAATCATTATCTTCTTTCTAATACACTTTATTGTAGAGGAAATAATTATATCAATGATGATTTTTAATCAATATTGTTTTATAACCATATATTCACACATAAACATAATATATATTCTTTATTTTACATTTATTCATTTAAATTATATTGATCATGATATATAATCACTGTTGTCATAATCATTATTTTCTTTCTAATGCACTTCATTATATAGGAAATAATCAATATGATCACGTGTAATCATTATTATCATTACATTTCTTTCTAATACACTTCATTGCATTGGAAATAATTATATTCATTAAGATTTTTAATCAATATTGTTTTCTAATTATATATACGCTCATAAACATAGTATATATATTTTTTTTCAGCGTTTATTCATTTAAATTATATTGATCATGATATATAATCATTATTGTTATAATAATTGATATAATTGTTTACACATATAAACATATTTTTTTAGATTTATTCATTTAAATTTCTTAAATCACGACAGATAATTCTTAATGTTATAATGAAGCATTTACATTTAATAATTATAATAATTAATTAATATAGTGTAAGGAATAATAATAGACAACCATTAGTGTTATAATGAAGCATTTACATTTAATAATTATATTAATTAGTTAATTTAGTATAAGGAATAATATTTTTTTATTTTTACTTTTTTGAAGTTTAATAAAAATAGAAAGAATGAATTTTTCTTCAGCGAATTCAATAATTTAATGCAAAATGTCAGGATGGAATAAATTTTCTTTTATGAAAAGTCTAAAAATTCTTATCAAATAAATTTAATTACAATAAAATTGCTTAAACAAAAGAAAATAGAAAAATTGGTCAAAAAAATTTTTGGTAATAGTAAATTTTATTTTTTAGTTTTATTGCTAACTTTTCCGTGGATCTGTTGATATCAAAGTGATGAATCTGTTGCTGATTCAACACTTTGATATCATCAACATTATTTATTGTTTTTTGTTTTTCAAAAAATTTCTCATTTTGATAACGTTGAAAAAATCGCCAACTGTTTACTTCGTGTTGGATTTTAAAAATTTTTTCCGTAATTGATATAATTACATCTCCTTTGTTTCAAAAAATATTGATCCCATTTTAATTTTATATTAATTATCCCGTGATAATTAAATAGATTAAAACTAATTTATGTATTGCATGCTCAACTTTTTGGTTTCTAGACTTCTAAGTTTCTAGGTTTCTTAGGCTTCTAGGCTAGATCATGAGACTTTTGATTGGCCTCTTGAAATCTAAAAATGCGTTCATTTTTCATTTGTTTTCTTTTCTCATATATTTTTTTTATCTTTCACATAAACAAACAAGATTATGTCTAAATTAATCATTAAATTAATAATATATAATATAATAAAGTAAAGTGTCGTGAAATATTATCATGAAAGAAGAAGAGGTATACGGTAGAACCACAAATTTATGTTAACAAAAGTCGATATTACAACAACGATGGATGATATAATGCAAAAGAAAATATTGAAGGAAAATTTTTGTTCAACATTTCTTTTTCCTGATAATATGTAAATGATTATGATAAGCTTCCTATTTAATGCGATGAAATTTATATTTAAAAAAATTTAACAAATATTTATGATGAAAATTTTAAATATTATCGTTTGTAAATTTATTGCTGTAAATTTAATTTTATGAACAAATTTTTAATGAATTTAAATATTGGCTAACTGTCATTAATATATTATCAACTGATAGCTAATATAAACTGAAATTCTATAGAAATAGAAATTTTTTATTAAATTAAAATGGTTGAAATTATCATATAGTTGAAGTTATCATGCATAATTTATAAATTTGTAATTAATAAATTATAATGAATCCTATTCATGAAACGGATTTTAGGTATATTTATTTATAAAATTTCAACAAATCTTAACGGTACACTTTATTTATTATCGTGACTTTAATTTTATAATCCAATTCAAGTGGTTTACAATGTTTACCAAATTTCCAGGAGTCTTCAAATTTAATGATAATTTAATTTCAAATGCTTATAATTTATTTATCAATGATAAAATTTTATTATCATCGCATGATAATAACTTTATTATCTTTTCTTCGTTTTTTTGCTTCATCTAAAACAATGAAAATTTAAGATTATTGAATTTAATTAAAAATTTAAATTAAAAATTTATTTCATTCTACATAATATATCAGGTATTGATAATTTGATAATGAAATTGATATATGCAATATTAATTATTCAAATATTTAATAATATTTCAACTATGAAATAAACATTTCGTCGAGCACAATATTTCATTTTCAGTTCAACGATATCAAACTTTTCAATTGAAAGTATTTTATCGAGGCGAGTACCAGTACCTCAATTACCATCTTTACCATTAGCAAATGATTTCACCGTTGCTGCTGCTACTGCTGCTACGGTTGCATGGCCTATCATACCATCACATTTCTCATATCCTCGTAAGTTTCCATTTTATACTATCATTTTCAATATCATTCATTAATTATTAAATATTCAAAAATTTATAACATTCATCTTTTTGATATCATTTCATTACGATGTACTCATTTACTTATATTTTAAACTTAAAAGATTATAAATGATAAGTGCAAGTTATAAGTAATATGTATGGCTTTTGAATAATTTGGATATGAAGAAGTTGACAGAAATAATTAAGAGAAGAAATTTTAATTAATTCTATAAAAGATTTATAACTTTTAATAATTAGTGTGCATCTAAATTTTCATTATCGAATAATTTCTGATATTAACACATTTACTCTAATTGTGTGTTAAAAATTATGCCACGTGAATTTACATTTATTAATTATAAATGAAATTATTTTACTTTATACATTGGTTAAATTAGCCTTCATTAATACAATCATAAATAAATAATTAAAATAATGAATGAAGAAGTAGAATATTTTGAAATTTAACATTTTAGATCCCGGTTTTCCGTATATCAATAACGGCTTTATCACATCATTTCATCCATTTCATTACGGTGGTAAACGAAAGCGACGTCATCGAACAATTTTTAGCGAAGAACAATTGCAAATTTTAGAAAATGCATTTCAAGGAACCCATTATCCGGATGTAATGTTACGTGAAAAACTTGCTGTGCAATGTGACCTAAAAGAAGAGCGAGTAGAGGTGAGATATTTCAGTTAATCCATTCTTTCTATCCATTTTAAAATTTATTTTCTAAATATATCGTATGATTATAACATTAGTTATAAACTTTAAAATTCCCATATAATTTCCTTCACCAATAAATTTGTAGTAACAAAGAAATTTCTGCAATTTTTTACTTCTTTTCTTTATACCTTTATCATACACATTTCTTTGCATTCTATTATTATAGTTTTAAATTTTATCAAAAAATAACATTTAGAATATTTTTATCCCAAAATAATTCTGTGAAATTATTTTATTGATTTTAAATAATTTTTGAGCAAATATTACAATTAAATTCCAAATTATTCCTATTGTTTTTTAAGTCCAAATTAATTAATAAGAAATAATTTTTTATACCTTTTTCTCATTGAATAAAAATTTGATATTATTACTAAATCATAAAAATAAATTTACCCAATTTTTCATTGTCAATTTTGCAATTAGTTCTGTTATGATAATGTATTCTTTCTCAAAATTACTACCATATGATTAAATATGAAATAAATATTTCCTTTCAGATATATTAGGCTATCTCTTTAACATAAATTAAATTAATTAATGATAGATAAATAAGAAAAATAAAGATTACAAGTTGAATTTTTATTTTGATAAGTAAGGATTTAATTCGTAATCTTACTGATAAAGAGATAGATAAAATAACGACTTCCTATCGATAAAGGCCCATAATAAAGAATGTCTTAAAGAATTTACAGTAAGATATGATAGTAATTGTAATCAAGATCTAGTGATGATTAATAAATTAAATAGATATTAATTTACTTCTTATTAAATGAAATATAGCAAATTGATTTACTATAATCTATAAATGTTTATATTTGAAAATTATTAAACTATATGTATATTATAATAAATAAGCAAATATTTCCAAATAAATGAATCTAAATAAAAATAAATTAAAGGAAGTTTATAAATTAATTAAATTAATAATACAAAGAATTAAATATATTAATTTATTTTATAGGTTTGGTTTAAGAATCGTCGTGCAAAAGATCGTAAGCAAAAACGTGAAAATGATACGAATGATAGTATAGGACGAAAGATAAGCGCATCTGATGAATCAGATTACGAAGTATCTGATGATGATGATGATTGTACTAAAATTAAGAAAAATCGTCAATCAACCAATAATGATTCAAGTAATCATAATGCTAATACTGATAATAAAGTAGTGGAAATCAGAAATGAACCTAAAAGTGTAATTTAGCCTTTTTTAATTATTCATTAAAAAAATTTCATAAAATGATTAAGAAATAAAAATTTTTCAAAATTAAGAATATGTTATTAAACAATAATGCACATATATATGATAAATTATCAATAGAGTTGATAAATTATCAATAGAATTGATAAGTTATCAACAGAATATAAAATTACAAAAAAAAAAAAATATTAAAATTTTGATTAAAATATATTTCACAAAAATATTCATTCGTATCTTTTAATGATATTTCAATTATTATCACTATAATTCATTGCTTGTTTCATATTGGTGCATATTTGTAGTTAGACGTGTATCTAAACCAAAACTTATTAAATTCATGTTTTGGTGGAATTGCATAATATTTTTGATATTGATAAAAATTTATCGGTGAATTTATAATTATTAAAATAATTTTAAAATCATTAATTACACATATATATGTTTTGCTTATTACTATTATTCTAAAATTTTGTTAATTAATTCGAAATTTAAATTTGAACTCTTTAATATTTTGAAATTTAAATTTGAACAGTCCCCTTTCCTCTTTTGTTTCATAAATTTTTTGCGTTCAAAATTGTTAAAAATTATAATTGTTATCATTTTAATCATAATTAACAAATTTTGGTGGTCAAAATTTAAATTTTATAGCAATTAGATTAATCATTCCAACTCAATGATATTAAATATTCAGCGGCTTATTCTTTCTTTTTGCTAATATTTTTTTTTATCACTTTTAGATAAGATAAGATAAGTAAACAAAATAATATTTATAAATGTTATTTACTTTAATATAACTTTCAATTTTCTTTCTTCCACCTTTATAAATTTTGCTTTTAAAATTGTTTGTTAAATGAAAATATGAAAACATATTGGATCGAAATTTTCGACAAATGAAATTACAACGGGTTTCACATTTTCTTTTACTGCACTCTTCTTCCTTTTTTGTTGAATTTTCAACGTGAAAAAATGATTCATTAAAACAAAATTAGTAATGCTAAGTTATAGAACGAACTGTTAAGAATTAATTTCATAGTTCATTTAATTTATCGTATTTATAATTTCCAGTTTTCTTCCATTTTCACATTTGCAATATACTACAGTAGGAAAGAGTATTAGAATTCAGCTATTTAAATTATCGAATTAAATTATTCATTACTTTCCCTAGTTCATAAGTTAGTTTAAAAAGTTAATTATTTACAAAAAACGACGAGAGAAAGAGAAGAGGAAGAGAAGAAGAGAGAGAGAGAGAAGGAGAAAGAGAAAGAATGAACGAAGAGAAAATGCGACTTTTGTAAAAATTGTTTATTCGTTAATATCGGCAATTATCATCATATCGACAAAAACTTTTCACCATTATTTTTCTTCGTCAAAAAAAAATATTTGCCAATTAATATTCATTAATTAAAAATTGTTAAAAAAATAAAAATACAAATTAATTAATTAGTTAATTGTTCCAATCAATTATAATATTAAATGACAGATTATTTTGGATAATTTCTTTTATTTCATTAGAAACTTATAATTTTCTTTAATTAGAATGCATAATAAATGCAACCTATGGGTATCATTTTTCTTTTTTAGCAAAACAAATTATATTTTGCCTAAAACGTATATTTAATATTGATTTACTCATGTAATTAAATTGTAATTCAATTGCTATATAAGTATTTACTTCATTTTACAGTATGCCAGATGTTATAATTTGATTATTGTTTTCTTTTAAATTCTTCTTTCTCTCTTTTCGTTTAAATTAATGAAATTAATGAAATGTTTTCTACTTTTTCATTTTGCTTTATTTTTATTGAAATAAATGATTTTATCAATAATTCAAATTGCATTATACAAAAGATAATTAAATTCGATTTTTAATTAATCATTTCAAATATGGTTATAAGTTAATAATACTGTTACCAGCTTCCCTTCTTACATTCCTATAAATTAAATATTCTATTTAATAATAAATATGATTAAAATAGGAAAAAATTAAATCAAATTCAATCAAAATTTAGCAATTTAGCATATTTACATATTTTAATTATTTACAGTGTGTATACGATATGTATACGATGTATACGATACCGTTATTGCAAATAGAATAATCATTTAGATGATTGAAATAATAACTTTGGAAATGTATAAATGCATATAATTAATTTAAAATAAACAATCATAATTGATATTTGACTTTGTATTATTAATTTAATTAAAATTATTAAGATATTATATTAATGAAATATTTTATCTGTAATATATTATTTTCTTCACTAAATTTTCATCATTGTAGAAAAGATGATACACTTTTCTTGAATAAATAAACAAACAGACAGACATGCACACACACATCCTTGCATGCATATTTTCTTCAATCATAATATCCTTTTATTTTAGACGAACAGTAGTTATACCATATGAAAATGCTAAATTAATAATACCATATACATAATTTTTACCTATGTTACTATCTGTTTTATTTCTCTCTTCTACAAACATTCAGTTATTCTTTCTTTCTTTTATATAATATTTAAAATTAACTAAAATTAGTTTATTTTCAAATTTTCGATTATTCATTTCTTATTTATGCGAATATTTTATTATATTAATTTAATTAATCCTAATTTTGTTTCAGTTTTTGTCCATTCTCATCCTTTTTTCTATCATTTTGTTTTTAATTTTTGCTATAAAATATTTTAAATATTTATTTGAAACAAATAAATTTAAAAATTAATTAAAGGAGTTTGAAACAAATAAATTAAAAAGTGCAAAAATTTTTGCATTAAATTTAACTTTTAAATAAAAAGGTATTTCTATTCAAAAATTTAATTTCTAGTTAATTAAAAGGAATTTTTTATCGATATTAAATAATCGATTAATTGCTGTGAAGAAATAAATAGTACCAAATAGTACCATATAGTACCATTGGTTATTATGTAGTAAATGGTACCTAATAGTACCATTGGTTATTGTGTAGTAAATAGTACCTAATAGTATCATAGGTTATTGTGTAATTAACCTTTTAAGCTTAATTTTGTTTTATTAATAATTTAAAATGATTTGGTACCAATTAATTCATTATCATTTAACATTTCGTGCATTTCAAAATTTGCAATAAAATGTATTTTAAAAGAAAAAGAAAATTTGAAGAAAAATTTCTTATAAAATTTCTTATAATTTTATTATTTTGAAATTATTTCTTACAAATGAAACTTAATTTGTTTGTTATTTAATTTGCTATTGTTTAAATTTAATTAAAACAAAAGATTATTGATTGGAAAAAAATTTTTTTCATTGAATAAAATTAAATTAACAAGAAAAAAAGGGAGAGAAGATGTCGGAAGATTACGGTACATCAATTCGTTTTTCATTAATCAATAAATTCTACAAGTAATAAAATTTAAGATACTGTAATTTGATTGTTTGTCACATAATCGGATTGTCTGATTCCAATCATTTTACCAACCTTTTCGAATGCGACACTTGAAATGTTTTGGTTCTGATGCTTATCCAATTGCCAGGTATTATCGATAAAGAAAACTTGTTTTATTTTTCAATTTATTCGCACCTCATTCAATACACCCTAAATTACTATCATTTTTACAATTTTAAAAAATTTTAAAAATTTTTAAATTTTCATAAATATCAATGACATATCAATAAATAATATAATTTCCTAATTATATTATTGAATATTTTAATTGAAATAATTTTGGAAAATTTTTTAATTTTACATTTATTCTTTTGTTTTAAAAAATATTTGAATAAAATATAATATTAGGAAAATTATTAATTAATATAATTTCACAATAATATATTTTAGTATTTCTTTTTCTAAAAATAATTTAGGCAAATTTTGAATTTTACATTTTTTCGTATCAAATGTTGGGAAAAAAAGAATTATTGAAATTTAAATGAAAATTTAAAATGATTCCAAAATTATTACAGTACTTTAAAATGAATAATTCAGTAAATAATTAGAAATATTTGATTCATAAATTAATTATTATATTGTTGTGCATTTATCAGATAATTATCAATAATCAATTAATAATATATGCATTATTGATTATGCGTGGATCAATAAAATAAATTTATATATTTATATGTTAGGAGGATTTCAAAAAGAAATGAATAAATTACTGTAACTAAAAATTTCGAATAATTGTATAATATTATCAATTGATTGTGATAAAAAAGGAAAAAAGCAATTGACATTTTTATCAATAATAATAGTAATAATAATAATTTTTATGATAATTAATTGAATGATTAGAATTGAATAAAACATTTTAATTATCATCATAATCATCAACTAAATGACTTTAATCATCATTCGTCATAATCATTATCTAAATGATTCTAATCATCATCAAAATGATTAACGATTAAAGGAATTTTAATGAGAGTGTATGCGGGAAAGAGGATAAAGCGTAATTCAATGTAAAATTACCATTCGATTATCTCTAAATTTATTTTTACAAATTGATAATATGGTTTGATTTGATCGGAAAGATACACACATCCACCTGAACATACACACACACACACACACACATATATATATATATACTATGTAGGAAACTCACCCATTTCATTCAGCTCTTTCCTTTTTATTATCCCATACAGTTTATGTGTAACCTTTTCCCTCTTCACCTCTGTCCTTAATTGAATTATTCATACCTCAATGAATTCATCAATTATTCACCCGATTCCTCGATCCTGCAACAAATCTTTACTACCACTCTTTCATATCTATACAACTACAACAAAAAGAAGAAATCATTCATTACCACCGTATCAAAAATGAAGCAACCTGAATTGCTAAAATAGAATGGCCAAAAATAAAGGGAAAAAAATATTTGACAGAAAAGTAAAAGAAATTTTATTTATAAAATTTTGTGTAATATGCACTATTAAAAATTGAAATTCTTATTCTTATAAATAATTAGTTATCAAAATAATTAAACATTTTTAAATAATTATTTTAATGATTTAATATTGAATACCTGAAAATAGAATATACTGTAATACTTTTTAATATACATCGTAATAGAATATATACTAATCGAATATTAAAATAATGTACCGTAGTAGAATATATTGGTAATGCTAATCGGATATCAAAAATATTAATCATTTTTTCCGGATTACTGATTTATATATCCGTATTCACTAATTTTTTTGTTTTACTTAAATGTAACATTTTGTCGTTTATTTGATGAACGATCACAATTGCAAGGTTGTTCACTAATTAATCGAATTAATTGATTAATTCATTAATTAATGCTAATTCGAATAATGAATGATATGATCGATAATGTCTTTACAAAAACATTCTTCATTTTCTATCAAATCACTCTGAACATTACTATTGCTAAGTATATAACATTATCAACAATAAATATTTTTATGATAAGGGGTCATCTTGATTCATGTTATCCTATTATATTAAATCTTTTTCTCATCATATATACATATTATTTACCTGCATTTTTAGTAGCAAGCATTATAATTGAATAATTAATTAATATGAAAATCAATGTTAAAAATTTGTAGAGAAGATATTTTGACCTCTTACTATTTTTGTCACTAAAAGTAAATAAAAAACATTTCGTCGAAGATATTAATGAATGGTAAGTTACCTTAGGTAAAACATATGTATATTATTAAGTTCTATTTAATATGTAAACAACCAATTTAGCTGAATATTGAAAATATTGAATGGAAGCTTAATATTTCACACATTTGTTTAGCTAAAGTAAACAACGAAATGAATATTGGAAAGTTTACTTTAGGTATCATCCTCTTTATTACTACCACTTCTGATTGTAGTTGCTGTAGTAGGAGTACCTTTTTCTTTTTCCTTTTATTATTAATTATAATTCATTAATTTACTTATGAAGTAGTCATTTTTGCAATTTTTACTATTCAGATATAGTGATGATTAAATGATAATGATATTGATAACGATGATGATTGAAATGATAAATATAATAGGGAAGCAATGATGAACAACATGATTATTATCTGAACGATGAAAATGATAATGATAATGATGATGTAAGGAATGAATAAATACGGTGATGATATTGATAACGATGATGATGATGATGACGATGATAAATGATGATTAAGAGAATTAGTTGATTACTTTACTGGTGGATAACATTATCAATACTTCCAAAATTTATCTCACAAAATTTTCAACCTAATAATAATATTAATTATCACCATATAAATAATTGTTCAGGTATTATTTCATTAACATTATTGATAATAATGAGGTGACAAATTGGCTTAAATACTTTTATTATCAGTAATACTATTTTTTTTCGGAAGACTGATAGGTAAAACATGTTAAAAGATTACTGTAACTATTAGTAACTAATATTACATTTAATATACGATTTTAAATACCGAATTTTATATCGAAGATAATGAATAATTTATAATTATTAATAATAACGCAAAATAATAAATGCTAAAAATATTACAATTAACTGAACTGAAACTATTTTATTGCCAGTACTTTGATAATTTGATTGGATGAATGTAATAAAAGTAATTAAAAAATTTTTTCTCAAATTTTATTTCCAATTTAATAAGTTTCAATTTCTTTTAAAAATATATTATTTAAGTTTTTAATTATAGTTTTTGTAACTCTTGTGATATTTGATGGTCTATTACAGTAATTTGTAATATTTGAATAGTAAAATGTATTTGAGAATTAGTAGCTGTATTATATCCTATTTTTTATTCGACCATTGTAAGGTAGCACTATTCTCTAAGAAGCTTATCAATAGAGATGACTATAAATATAATCCGTTTGTAAACAACAATATTTAATCCTCTCTCTTTCACTTTAAGTTAACCGGAATAAAATTTAGGTGCCAAAGTTAATATAATAATACATAAAGTGGTTATTATTAATTAAACTGATACTAAATTTCAACGTGATAAAAATCAAATTTAATAGTATTAAAATTATTATCATATATAGTATAGCTCCTATGAATTAGAATTATCGTATATAGTATAGCTCCTAATAGAATTATTATCATATATAATAGTAATATCTAAGATAGCCAATCGATTAATTATGATTTCCTTAATTTGAATGACTTGTTGATTGTAAAAAATGATAACAGTTGAAGATGATCAAACTTACATAAGTCTTTCAAGCTTTAAATAATCTTTACTATGCAATACAGTAATCTAGCATTACAGTAATCTACAGTAATATCCGAAATTATTTTCTCAACTAAAATGTATTAATTTATTGTTTATCGATATTTTCGAAATAATTTATTAATATTATTTTTGAATATAAAGAAATTAAACAGCTAAAGTTTTAATCAATTGATATGATCAAATATATTATTCACAAGCCATTGATATTATTGATTGCACTGTTAGAATGATTATTTCAGTGATAATTTATAAATGAAAAATAATTCAAAATTAAATATTTCCAAAAAAACTTCAACTTATTGTCATTTTAGTATTTTTTCAAATTTAAGCAATAATTATTTAAGTTTTTAAAAATTTAAATTTCGAGCACTTCTTTAAGTTAATATTTTAAGTTTTTAAAATTTTAAATTTCTAATATTTCTAATATACTGAATTTCTGGTTGATTAAAATTTGATCCATTCTTATTTTATATTATCAATTCAACTAATCTTAGACGACGAAATTCAATGGCATCTTTAAATTCATTGCAAATATGCATTATTGAAGAGCATTGCGGCGTATTTGTCATTTCAATTAATTATTTGCATTTCCAATCATATTAATAAATAAATGATTAAATCCACTTCAACATTATTTTATATTTTATGATTCATTTCGAATTATAAAGATTATCTCAAAAAATTCTTTTTCCCCTCTGTTTCATTATCTCTCTGTTTTTATTATCAAAAATGTATATATATATATATACTATAAAATAAAAACTTGTAAATATTGAAGAATTTATTTCGATTATTAAAATTTGGTGAAATTTAAAAATCAATTTAAATTATTCGAAATATTTATTTGTTTTGTAAAATTGTAATAAAAATTGCGCAAATATATTTTATTAAATATTACAAATTTTATAAATTATAGCAAAAGAAAATTTTTATCAAATTTTAACAAAATTTATTCTTTCATATTAAAATTTCGCAAAGTTTCGTTATCAGTAAGTGATTGTTAAATTATTATCATCATGAAATGATACTAATTAATTTATATGATATTAATTAATTTAACAAAATTTATACTTTCATAATAAAATTTTGTTGTCAGTAAATGATTGTTAAATTAATATCATCATGGAATGTTAACCACAAAAAAAAAAACTATTAGGGCTATTTCTAAAGTTTACATAACAGTAGACGGTATATATGCATGACCTTTAACCCCCACCGTGATCCTTTTAAAGAATCTTTCATATAAAAACAAATAGTAATGAATGGAAAAGAAAGAATACTCAGAAATATTATTATTATCTGCAAATATGTTGAAAAAAATTTTTTCTTTCAAAAAAGAACCGAAAAATTGATCAATAATTTTCTCTCTCTCTCTCTCTTTCTTTTCCCCTCTCTCTTTTTCTTTTCCCTCCCTCTCTCTCTCTCTTTCTAATATTTCTTTCAAAAAATAAAAACGAGAAAAAAATCAGAACCATTTTAGGAATATCTAAATATGGTAGTTATTTGTTTATTGTTAAATATTTTTTACCTCAATGAATGAAAGAAATGAAAAAGAGAGGGAGAGAGAGGGGAAGGAGAAAGGGGAAAAGAGAGAAAGAAACGGAAATAAAGTGGAGAAAAAGAGAGGTAGATAAAAAGGGATAAATATATTGTGGAAGAGGTCAGCCAATTTATTTTTCTCTTCAAATTCTCGTTAGGGTTTTTGTAATGATTACACAAACACACGCACACACACATACACACACATACACACACACAACACGAACACAACACATACACATACACACAACACGGACATAACACACATATACACGCACACACACACACATACACGCACATACACACGCACGCAACACAAATGCACACGCACACACACACGCACGCAACACGCATGCACACGCACGCAACACACATACATACGCACACACACGTACACACACACATTAGATTTGATATACAAAATATATATATCATACTCGTGAAATATATTATTTCTCGGGAGAAAATATATTCCAAAATGGATGGATATAAATATTTCTCAAAAGAAATGATATATTAAATACAAATCTTCTACTACATTAACAATAAATCAGCTTATTATTTATTGTTATCATTGTTGTTGTAATAATAATAATTGGAGTAGAGTATAGTATAATATAGTATAGTATAAATCTATTATTAATTAATAATAGTAAATGAATAAGTTGTTCATGTTGTCATGCATTTTTTTTTTCCTCCTTCTTCTGATAAACGGAATGAAAGAAAGGTAAGAGAAAGAAAAGAAAGGTATATCCAAATATAACCCTTGACATTTGACATTTCCTCTTCCTCATACGCAACCTCATTCTAAACCCAAAAAGATTGTTTGAAAACAAAAAGAAGGAAAAAGCTTTTTGGAATACTAACTACTCAATAACTATGTATTTCGACCACTTCAAATACATACTTCTCCCTAATAAAAACACGGAAGAAGTGAAAGAGGCGGAAAAACCACTTCATTAATGTCTATTCCTACTACTCACTACTACAACTACTACAGCACATTAATTTGTTATACGAACAATGAAGAAATAATGAAGATGATGATGATGATGATGATGATGATGATGATGATAAAGCGCATTAACAACAACACGAGCATATGGGAATGTATGAAATGAGTAACAAAAGGAAAATATATAATATATTCCGGAAATTAAACGGATTGAGATTCGATAAAATTATAATTTATGCAATTATTTACATGAAAATGTGTATTTTTTTTCAATTAAATAAAATAATATAATTTATGCAATAATTAAATGTATTATGCATTTACTATTATTTTTTTGATTAATTATTGATAAGAATAGTAATAGTAATGATATATAATAGTAATGATATGCATATATAGTGATATAATGATATACATATATATCAAGTATTTTGGATTATAGAGATTTTAACATGAATTATTATTATCATTCTACAATGCGATGTTATAGAATGATAAGAATTCATGTTAATGATATAATAATATAATTTAATGATATGTTAATGATATGTTTTATATTATCATGAAATTATTTCTTGAGAATAAAATAATTCATCGAAATTTTCTTCACAAATTCATACTTTAACAGATTTATTAAAAAAGTCATCCTACAAATCGATTATTTATCATTAGCGTTATGATTTATAGTAATATTCAGGATGTTAGTATCTGTATCGAAGAATATAATCAGCTGTTATCAGTTATGATAAAAAAAAATGAGATTTGCGATGAAAAGAAGCGAAATTTATTTCGAAGATTTTCATCAGAATTTATCCTCTTCTAATTCTTCTAAATTTCCTTCAACGATATTAGGATTTTTCATATTTCTCAAAATAAGACAAAAAAAAAAGAGCAGAATCAATAAATGATTAATTAATTGTTGGCACCATCAATAAATGATTAATTAATTGTTGACACTATCAATATTAATTTGACTCTTTTTTTTTTAAATTTAATTTTATTAATTCCTTCAAGCAAAGCTATTGTGTAAAAAAAGACCAATTCATTTTTATTCAGCATATTATCGCCAAATAAGTAGTGGTGGAAATTATAAACTGTTGTATGTGATAACCAATCAACCAATCAGAATTCCCTCTTTTGTTTCGATGTTTCAACGAAATCATTATATTTATAGAGAAAAATAGATGAGATCAGTTATCAGTTTGTGTTAAGGAGAGGTGAAGAATTTCTGGTAGCAATTGGGTAAGTCGAATTGTAAAATTCAGTTGACTTCATGGGATAGTTTTTTTATCTGGGACCAAGATAGCAGGATACATCACTTCGCATCTTTGGTCCACTATCTCCATCATTGCTACCACCGCCACCACCTCCGCTACTGCCACCACCACCGCCACCGCCGCCTAAAATTATCCGTTAAGTATTTGTAATTCATACGATCATTATTATTGTTATCATCATTATTTTAATTAAAATTAACAATTAAAAGATTTGAAATTTTGCCCTCTTTCAAATAATTTTCTACTTACTTCCATAATCATATTCCTGTTGATAAGCATAACCTCCACCACCACCACCACCACCACCGCCACCACCGCTACCACCACCACCACCACCAGATGCTCCAGGTGGTGCCATATAACAGCTTGTGTCACCCATGCTGCGCTGAACAAAAGTTAAACGAATAAATGATGTCAAGTTATAAGCGCTTATATAACTGAAAATATGACACACAAAATTAGCATATTTCATAAACTTTTGCATAAGCATAATTGAATAAATGAAATAATCGAAAAATTTGCATAATAGAATACATTTAATATAGTTTGCATATATGAAAAGTGCATATTTAATTTACATAATTTATAAATTCTTTTTTTAAATATTTAAATATTTTGCAAATTTGTTTGCAAAAAAATTGGAAAAGTTTCTTACAAATTATTTTAAAATTTGCACATATGCAAAAAAGGTTTTTCAATCTAAACTTAATTAATTAATATTATTAATAAGAATGAATTACTGAATTACTAAAATATGCAAAGGAATACTACAAATGATAAATGTTAAAATATGGCAAGTAAAATAAGCACATATTCGTACCATAAACAATCTATTATTATTACTAGATAACTTAAGCACAATTAATTAATTGATATATAACGGTAAGTTCGATATATTAGAAGGTCAGAGTAGTTAAGCACGTTATGCATTCTTTATACACCCCTCAAATGTCATATCATAGCCGAATTCTAAGTGGTTTGAAAACAGAGTTTCGCACCTCATCGGTTCGATACCAACACAACAAAATTGATACCAATGATGATTTGTCGCGTGTCATCTGATACCATACTGTTAATGTATGTATATGACTGCAATGTATTATTCTGAGGTTTACGTAATTCCAGATGAAAGCTATGGAGGAGACAACATTCATCGCTAAGATCCAGTAGGGAAACGATTCGGGAATTATGTGACTGCGAAATCCTTGAACTGTGACACCAAATTAGGACACTTACATCCCTTCTCAAATCCCGTTAATGCATGCTACACTTATCCGAACGACTTCTTGTCTTGCCAGAATTAGCCGCAACTATCACGGACCTCTGATCACTGTATCACTCACTCATCTCTTTGAGATGAATATTATTATACTTTGTCGATTACTACTTTTTTCTCAGTTTCCTTTCCATTTCTGCTCTCATTCTTCTTGTCAAACATCCATTTCGGCAAAATTATATTTAGGCCATCTGCGTACAATGAGACACAATTCCATTCTTCATTTTTGCGATAAAAATTCCAACAAAACGAACTGACAAAAGTTGAAATTCCAAAAGATAATAGTTTTAAAACTATTGCATAATACATGAATACCTATCCACCACTTATTACGATCATCGACTTTAATGCGCGTAATTTAGGTGTAATGAGGGGAAAAAACATTTCTGGATGAACAGCTAGAGTTACAAAACAGTAGCCAGTAATTAGTGAGCAAACCAGTATCTGAATAATTTAAGGAATCATTTAATCCATTTGTAAGCAAGTCGAATTGCAAGTAAAAATAAAAAAGAAATGCAACCCAAAAATATCAGTAAAAAAGAAAACTAAAAATTATATTAAAAACCAAAAACAAATCCAATGAAAGCTTGAAACAACTGCCAAGTAACTCATTATTTTTCTTACTCCCCCATTTCTTCTGCTCTGCCAATTAACTTTTTATTCTTCTCATTCTTCCATTTCTTCTGTTCTTCTTTAGTTATTGCAAATCCTGAAAACGATTCATCATCGAAGTCCGTGCCCGTTCTCGCCTGGATGCATTCGCACCATGCAACACTCTTGAACCAGCTGCACCTAATCCTGCTCCTTCCACCCGCATTTCCGTTGCTATTGGTGTTACGATGCCTGTAAGAAATTCTCTAATTTACATGTATTGAAATAGAATATGTAAATAGATAAACAAGCAGGCAAACCAATCAGTAAAGCAAAGGGAAGTTACACGCGATTCTGCATTGTCCATACGTTCTATTGTTCACTAAGTGATACAAACGAAAAAATTTGTAACTGAATTCGAATAAGTAACTGATCACAGAAACATTCAGAAATAAATGATGAATTTCACTTCGGATTTCTTCCTTGTTAGTCAAACACAATTTGGTTTTTCACTAGAAAACAACTTCATACCCTGGTTATTCTTTCCAATTCCTGCTCCTTCTTGCCAGCCCATTGATTTTAATAACTTATTTCCTATGTTTGTGCCGTCGATTGGAATGTCTGAAGACCGCACGGCATAATCCGTCCCAATTTCAGCAGTCTCACTTGTAAAACCTGAAGTAGAATATGAGAAGGAATTATCTTATTTTTCATTAAACAAAAAAAAATTAAAAAAAAACCGATACAGTAATCTCGTACCTTGAGTAATAAAAACGTCAAGAAAAGAAAAAGAAAACTGACCACTTGGATCTAGTCCGAACAAATTACGACGTTCCTTTGCGCGATCGCGATACTGTTGTGGAGCGAGTGAACATGATGACGCAGACACGGATGGAGTTGACAATGACGCACTGTCATCGAGAGATGCTTGCAATAAATGTGCTTCCAGATTTTTCTGGAAAATTGAAATACTGTGATGACAAAATTAGTGAAATTACCCATATTTAATTCCAGCAAAGCTAAATAGAAATTTATACTGAATGAAGCTACCATATGAACTATCAAACACTCAACATTTCATCCTATGCTACCATACACTTTTCTCTGTGGTGCATATACCGCGTCCAAGGCATTCTTTATTAAAGCGTATGCAAAGACCTTTGTCATTTCTATTCAAACTGTACTCATTTATCACTGCCTTACCATTCATTTTTTTGTCTTCACAGAGGATGTGTGTTTACATCAACGAAAGCTTTCAAAATTAAAATAGCGAAAATGAAAACAATTTTGCCTATTAGTTGGGGCAAAAAACTAGGGTTAACGCAACCATACAAACACGAGTACATTTCAGTATAAAATGTGTAAAACTTAGATATGTGCCACTTGATGCCATTTTCAAATCTATATAACTTGAATTCCTTGTAGTACCTTGTGGAGATCTGACATCCGAACATGTTTCATCAAAATTTCCAAACTTGCGAATTTCCGCCTGCATAAAATGCAATATTTTTTTTCAATATCGACAAAATTTTCATCCGACTGTGATCTGAAAAAATTGGGTGATATATTTATTCTTCCATTTCTTAATTAGTTTTTCATTATAGAACAAGCCATAAGTTCGAATAATTGGAAGACTATTAGAGCATTGCTCAGCAGAACGATATACTGAAGGTAAGAAAATATCATACGTCTTGACAGGAGGAATAACAACTGGATCAACAACTGAAGGTGGTGGTAAATTAACTGTATGTTGCATTAAACGATTTCCACTTTTACTATTCAGTGCTACACGACCCACGCCAATTGCTGCAATCTTTGCTGCTGGTGGTATTTCTTCCTCTTCATCATCATCACTGAATGAGCCGAATGGATTCTGCAAATACCGGAATTTCGATCTACCACATAAAAACTCTAAATTTCGTCCTAAATATTGACAGCAGTAGAAAATATTCAGAACGATGGATGAAAAATGAAAAAAAAAATCGCTAACACTTGTTTTCTCAAGCATCTTATATGTAAGATCAGCAGTTGGTTCGATGGCAGTTGTTTTCGGTTTGGCAGCAGTTACTAGGGGTGATGTTGTTTCCAGTTTTGGAGGTGCTTTGACGGCTAACAACACTTTACTTTGTTTCTTAGCCCAACGTGCCATTTCTCGCGCAATATCTTTCGCACTCTTTTGAGGCTGAAAATAAGTAAAAAAAACTCTGAATTTATTTTCAAAGCGACAATCTTTCGGAATTTTCCGACGAGAGAAAATCGCCATTTTAATTCTCAATCACACTCTAAAATAAAGTTACCTCTTTTTTTGGTTCTTCCTTCACTGCTTCAGTGTTTTTCTCGATAGTTTCGTTTTGGCTTTCATTATTTGCCACAATTGCTGAAAATGAATTTGCTAAATGATGCAAGATTTAAAAAATTTCTACCAATTTCTATTTGTGAAATGGGCTTGGCACCAAAACGAATTTTAGTTTACCTTGAACAGCTCCAGTTTGTCGAGACATCAAATCACATGGTATATATGTTTGATATGCTGCGTTCCAACAGTTCCATTTCTGTGCATTGGCATCCCAATAGTATTGAGAATTGCTGTCATAGTACAGACCAGTTGTTGGATCATAATATAATCCGGAAGACGGTTCGAACTGATACATAGTCGGGTTTGGAGCACCTGTAAAAGCAAAACCAAATCAATTTGAATGATCTTCACTTAGTGAAGACCATCATAACTATAAGTTCAAATATTTTTAAAACTCCTAAAATCGAAAAAATACATACGATGTCTTTTATAACGTCCCCAGGGCGTTTCTACAAAGCCTAAATCGGCGGCTCCTTTGATTTGTGGTCCAGTGTAAGACGCTAGTGGCCCTTGTACACTACCTCCAGATGGAACACCTTGTGAATCCTGTAAAGTGGAAATGCTAAACATTTTCGCAAAAGATTTGCAACAAGTGCTCGCAATTTTAATACACTACTAATCTTCTATATTAGTACATATTAAGTAAAATATAAGTGAAACTAAAAACTCATATTTCACTACATTAATTATACCTGATTGGTTATATCATCGACACAAACAAAATTTCTGTCAGCTGCAGCCTCATCTTTGAAATAATCGGTAACAACAAAATTTGTTTCATGCGGTAATGGCGGTGGGGGTCGGTTAAGAATTGAGGGAATTGTAGTTGCCGCCGAATACGTCGGTAGTACCTAATAAATTCGCATTGTACAGAACATAAACACTATCAGCAAAGTCTCTCCTTTGCAATAAAAAACAAAACAGAAGATAGCTTCGTGTTTCGTTGAAGGAGGCCAAAAAATCGAAATTATCAGAGACTCACTTAAGACGAATTAAATGGAATAATTTTAATCAACACACTCTACTTCAGAGGCCTACATACGGAAAAATGCTGCCTTTAGGCATGTTGCCACTAAATCATTGAACAGTCTCAAAAATTCCCAAAGAATTCTTGCCCGAGAGTTCATTTTTTTTTGAATTTTTTTCCAAAATATGAATTTAAATATGATTCAAAACCTAATAATGTCAGAAAAAGTAAAGAGTTGGAAACTGAAAAAAAAGTTTACAAACCGCGTCACCAGTAGTCATCATTGAATTTGTCATCTGCCGAATCAACTGTGCCTTTGCGATCGCCAACTGCGCTGCTTCTACACCAGCATTACCACCTGAAAAGGTAAATCTAAACTCACTGAACCAATCTTAATAGTAAATTATAACAGCTTGCACCTGAAGTTGATAAGTGATACAAAGCAGGTATGGAACAACTTGAGATCAAGAAAAATTCAAATGTTAAAGTGTTGAAAGTCGAAGCATCAGCTATTCAAACTATTACTTGGTCCAGCTGTTGGCCTAAAGGCAGGCATTTGATTAATACGTTCTGCCGTTTTCTGCATTGATTCGGTTGCTGCCGTTGTTGATAAAACTGTATTCAATGGTAATCTCGAATAAGTAACCATTACTGAAATTTATGCAATTTCTGGTTTTCATTTCGAACGAAACCCCTATCACACTGAAAAATAAAATAATGTAATAGTCAAAAAAAAACTATCATTAGCATTTATAGCATATACTCATGAAAAAACTCGAAGTCATATAAGTTAAGACAAATATATTATGCCTACTCTTTAATAGATGAAGAAATATATGAAAAGTTTACCCGCACAACCATCGATAAGTAAGGGTATCTTGTTCAGTGTTAGCATAATTCTTTCTGCGTCATCAGCACTGCGCATTTGAACGTAAGCATAGAGGCCCGACTCAGCAATATGAACACGTAAAACGTCTAATGAAGATATTCGATTCATTTCTGCTTGAATTTTCGCTTCCGTACAATTTAACGGTATTTCACGCAATAGAAGAGCTAAAAGTAGTCTAGTCTATATACGACAGCAAAAGCATTCTACTTTTTCTTCGCTTCAGATTTAAGACGACACTCTATATTTAATAATACGTTCCAAAACTTCACTTTAAAGCTCAATTTTCATTTAAATTGATTTTTAGAGTATACCTTCACAACTAAAACACAAAAATTATTTTCACATAGCTATATAAAGACACTCACTATCACATTTCGCAACACCAATCGCTGCGTAACCCTTTCTAGTCAAACCATCTGATTCCATTCGCGTTAAATTGCATTTGAAGCATGCTCCACGGTTTTTAAAATTTTTTATGGTACACTGCAAAATGCAATATTTTTGATATACATGAGAACTTAAATTTCGTCTTGAATTCCTGGTAAAAACGTGAAATGGTATAAAAAATATACGCTACACATCACATAAAAATATACTTTTGCACACATCCAATCGCCTGAACCAGAAAGACCCGATGATCGCCCATCCAGGCTATCATAACGCGAATACTCCAATTTAACTGGTCGTCCATCATCCAATAACAAAGTTCCCTGAAAAATAAGATTACTTAAAAATGGACATGAATACAACCGTATCACCTGAAACACGATTTACGCGGTTTCTACTTTCACGCATTTGAAACTCTCGTCAAATGAATATAGAGTGATCAGTTGTCGTTCAGACAGAAAAAAGGGATAAAAATGGGCAACGATACATACCCAGCGGAAAAAATGCTGAAAATGGTCGTTCAACGTATGAAAACGTTAACCGATCCTGGAATAAGCAGGTAAACATTTCTCCTCAGGATTTTTTCCCAGAACGAAATCCTGTTTTAATGGGACTACCACCCCAGCACCCTCATAAACTACAAAACTAGACTTTGGTCACCGTTAAGGGGGATGAGAACCACAGTTTCCCTACGGATAAAAATTATATATACAGTGTTCGACCTTGTTGTATTCCATCCAAGCTTGTGCGCTATTCACATCTCCGAATTCCACGAATCCGAAACAACGGTCTGGACCTGTAGTTATTGCAACAAGTTAATGATAATGAAAGATTCTGGATTTAGAATCCACGATACTTTCCTTCGTCTGGATGCGATATTCAGGACTGTTGGTTATCTATTTCTCAACTATATGTTACTAATGTAAGGTAAACAATACACAAGTCATATACAGGATACGATTATACCTTTTTCCTAACTTAACTTTACGCTTCAGGCAACGATATGTGTCACCACATCGATAATTAACCAGAAATCCCCGGTTAGCCATCCACCCCCTCACCTGTATTAATCAGTTTTCTCCTGTATATAGTAAGCTCCTGCATCTTTCGCAGGTTTTAGAATCGATGATACTATCATCTTCAAGTGGTAACAAGGTCATTTCATAAATCTGTCAGCATTTTCAAACAAAGCTTTCTGGAGTACAAATTTTTACCATAATTTTCTACAGAATATTACTCTACATATTTATGTAATAGGCATCGATAATTGGTAGAAGTTACGAAGAACGAAAAGAAATCTTTTGGTACGGTACACAAACACAAGTAACCAAATAGTATAAACAAAATAAAATCTCCAACAAAACAACATGTAAAGCGACGCATCAAAGTTTTAAAATTCTGACAGCATAGAAGAAAATGACAATTACCTTTGTGAATTATACGAATATCCTTCACTCGAAATCCCTGACGCGCTGTGAGTGCCATTAGCTGAAAATTATGAAAAACACATCGACTTCAAAGATAAGATCAAATTTAAAAAAAACTGAAGAATTCAAACAAACTTTCTTGTTATATTTTGTTATAAAAACAGTACAAAAATCAGGTTCTTACAATTTGTCAATGGTTTCAACATCAACAGGTGATAATAACTCGCAAAATTAATCATTTATCAAAAAAAATTGCTAAATAGACCGACACATACATATAGTAAAAGTAAATGGAGCAAACCTAACTGCTGATATCGGTGCTTATGAAAGAACTACAAAAATAATAATGGGATAAAAACTTATAATAAAAGAAATGAAAGCTTACAGCATCTCGCTGCGAATCGGTCGGTAACATTTTCATGACGATTTTGTAATGTGGTTGTCCATAAAGCGCTGTATGTGATGCATATTTATCAGTTTGTGACTGGGCTTGCATGGAAGACAAATAGGGCAGTGCGCTTGAAAATTCTCTTGACTCCTAAACGGCTACAATTTCGCGTGTCCAAATAGCATCACCACTTTTTTCGAGTATAATTCACGCAAATGAAGCGTAATTTAAGTGATCACGTGAAGCATATTTAATTAAAGTTGTTGGATGTTGAAAGACCTCTCTGTCCCTATCGATTGAACGACGCCTTCGGTCAAAATCCTGACGCGGCGAACGATCATGGCTACTACGGCTACAACTGCGGCTACGACTACGGCTTCTTCCGGAAGATCGCGATCTTGAATAACGGTTCCGGCCTGCAGAAATTTATGTCTAAATTTGTTTGAATTTATAACTAAGACTTATATTACATAGAAAAATGTAAAACGAGAGATAACAAAAATCAAAACATAGTATTACTTACGTCGCCGATCTCTGGACCACGATCGAGATCTGGAACGGCCTCTTGAACCGCTTCGTCGATATCTGTCATTACGCCTGCAATCGATCTTACTTCTAAAGAAAGAAGTTTATTAGTTATAACTAGTTATAACTAGAAGCCAAACTAGAAAATACTATCTCATGTTCACTAATGATAGATGACAAAGAAATTCATTTAATTCGATTCTGCTAAAGATATTGCTTATAATTAGTCAAGGTTATTTATCTCCCATCCAAAACTTACACTCGCCCGTTCTACAAGTCGTTAAACCGAAGTTTGGAATTTTTCTTCCTTCCTCCTTAGTCAAAAAAAACTTCTAAATATAGCCATAAACTGATAATAAAAACAAAATTTAATCACATACCTTTCATTATCATAACTACCACAACGATCGCCATCACCACTGTAAACAAACGGAAGCATACTTTTTGATATAAGTCTTTTCTCGAATTCCTCTATAAATCACACCCATTTTTGTCACATCAGTAGCGAAACATAATGCACGGAACAATTTATTGTAACAAAATATTGTCAGGCTATTATTCTCAATCAATCCTACCTAATCTTAGACAAGGTAATACTTGTCTAATTTTGACTTTTATCATTTATTTTCTGTTACTTTCAGTAATACCACTATTGTGCTAACAATAATTCATCAACTTCCATTACTTAAACATATAGCTATAATCCACCGCAACACCAAGGCATCAATATCACTGCTAACACCATGATAATGTATTTATCCAACAGTTAGATTTCTCCACAACTACTCCTACTACAACGACATCATCGGCCCATCGCAACAGCACTATCATCACAGCAACATCCAACAGCGTAACGACTATCCATTTACTCCAAAGCTAACCTAATCGATCATACAATTTAATGCGGCCCGTGGACATAATGAGGAGCTTTTTGCTATAATCGGAGCATTCTTGCGACATTCAGATGTGATTTCTTGTAGAATATCTTATGATATGCTCTGTTCAAACCGAGCGGAACTTCCTTTGATTATTTCTTGCATTCTCATTCTTCGATAACGTTCCATTCACATTGGGATAATTCCATACTGCATTTAATAAACTCACTGATTATCCAAATTCATCTATTCATTTAGTTTCCGAAATATTATCGATACCGCCTGTGCTTTCCCACTAATGTCTCCAAAGATGTCAACGATATAAACCATTAAAGTGCTCTGTTTAATTCACCTGCTCGATATATTAGTTATGAATGGCTCTTCTATAATGTTGACAATGAAATAGTTTTCACGATGCTGGTAATGAAATAATCCCTTATCATCTTTACATCAACATGAGACACTTTGATCATTTTGTGCGATAAACTACTATGATGTTTTTTGAAAACAAATTCCGAACACTTTAAAAATAACTCTAAAGTAGATTACGCCACCCATTCATCACAAAATCATTACTGATTCAAATTTCGAAAATTATAGATCTCGAAACTGAATGACAGTTGAATGATGATGGTTCCACTCATAATGAAATACTCGATAGAGTGATGACATTCTTTTCAGATAAAAGAAAATTTTTCCCTAATTAAAAAAAATCCAATTGTAAATTAGTTTTTCGTAATCTTTGTTATTCAACATTTTTAAAATCTAGGGAATAAATTCCAACACGTATCTAACGTAAATAAACGCTACGTAGACGTGACATTTCCCCAACTTCCAACTTAAAACCTAAAAGTCTGAGCATCTTATCAACACCAAAATTTGGTAATTTTGAGCCATTCTATATGCAAATTATCTATAGCTCAGCTGAACTTTTCAGATGACAGGGTTGTTTCTTTTGCATTCAGTTCTGAAAATCTGACTGTGAGGGCTGCGTTTTCTCGTTTGTTATCGATGGTTGGATTCTTGTTCCCGGTGTCTTCCGTATAGTTCACTGGAATAAAGAAGATTGGTCTCTCAGGGTGTTTTTTCAAGCACAACTAGGTGTTGAATAGTTTAGCCGTTAATAGGGTTATTTAGAAAATTCATTGCTTTCTATATTTTGGACTCCAGCATTGTGATCTTATTTGGTTATTCGGATGGTTTGTGGATGTTTAATATGGTTCTTCCAATTTCAATTCCCATAACTGAAGAAACTTCGACGAGATGAATACTCCTTGAATTGCAGCTGTCTTTATATTAAATGATTTGTTGTTGGACCGTGAGACCTTTACCACTTATGTAGTCGACATTTTGTTCAGGCATTATTTCAGGCGATCTCTGGTTAGTTTAGCAGCTCTCTCATCTCGTCAAAATATACTTTTTTTGTCCTTTATAGTCTCCAAGGAAAGGATATATATATAAACGATTCGTAAATTTAGTGCACTCGTAAGCTCTGTGGGTCCACTATTTTCGTTTTGTAGTTCCAAAAAAAGAAAGAGGAATACAAAAAATAGAAAGCAGGAAAAGATAGACTGCTCTGCAATAGCAGAACTATTCAGATTGAATGAAAAGTGCAACTCAGCGAAGCATTCCGAGTAACAAAAGCAGGCAGAAATTGTTGAAATGATAAATAGGATGTATTCTTAGATATGTTTAGAAAAGTGGAAAATTTATTTATTTAATAATCATCTTGCTTTGCTTCCTCCCATTGCACACTTTTGCAAAAGGTTTTGCTTATTATATTGCAGTTCTGTCCTTTGGTGAGAAAATTTGATGCACTGGGAATTTGATATTCTGAGATATACTATACATTTTCTGTAGTTAGTCGAGATGTTTTCTATTATGCTGATTTGGTAGTTGTGGTATGGTAGTTATCTAAATTTGGATTGTGATAAGGCATAGATTACAGTAATGCTATTAGCTTTTTTTCAAAATGTGAAATTTATTAATTCAAGCGGACATATACGGAAAGTTTCATTTTGCGATACCTTGTTTGTTTCAGCATGACAATTTTAGCGACATAGTGTCACGGAAATATGAATTCTTTCTTTGGAAGAGAAATTCGCGTTAAGTGAGTGTATGGTCAGATTTATTTTGTTCCACGCAGTTTGGAAAAATATCCTATTAATCACTTTTCCCGGAAAACCCTGCAATTATACAAGGGAAGTTTAAGTGGTGTTACAAGGATTACGAAGAGTGACATTATACAAAATTATCATGGCAGTTGGTATAGCTGTTGTCAATTAATTAATTGATTGCATAAGTTACGTACGTAAATTAAACTGTGACGTGGCGATTTTTTTTTTAATTACCAAATTTTCAGATGAATCACCTGACGTTGTCGTATGATTGCGCGGTCACCACCGTAAGCATCTATCGAACTGTTGTTGTCCTTGTTATAGTAGTTGTTGTTATCATTATTGATTTTGTCAAGCGAACATTATTACAGCCGCCTTCTCAATTTCCTTTAATTTTTAGGTTTCATTAAATTTTTGTAATAGAAGAAAGAGCTTTTTAAATTTGGGAAGCACGTTTTGAATTGGAAAAAAATTTTTAAATTTCGACTGAAAAATACTTTTTAAAAGGGAAACAAAGACTTGTTGTGATGTTTTCTTCTTCCTTATTATTTGTTTATACCTGCTAGCCGTAGGATATTCTTTTAAAAAAGAAACGATGAAATTGTGCACACTCATGAAAATGTTTCTCTATCACTTACGTAAAAATGAACCATTCATGCATGGGTAAACGAAGAAAATAAACAAAAAGAGCTTTCAGAAGCAAAGGACGCTTTCTAAATTGACGGCCGGCTATGTTTGTTGTTGGTATCATAACTCGAGGTGGAAACTAAGAAAAATGCAGCATATAAGGTGTATGTATGAAAGCGTTTTCTTCCCTTTTTCCTTTATTTCTGTTGTCACCATGACAGCGTTTTGGTCATGTGCTGTCTGTATTAATGTGTGGTTATTTTTCTTTCTTTTTCGTTGAACCTTAACCTAGCAAACTATATGAGTTATGTGAAAGGAGAGGAAAATATTAGATGAGGCCGTATTCGGCATGTGACCGTGTTGTCATCGAATTTGGCAACAGGCGGTACACAAACAACTGGAAAATCAGGGAATGCGGTAGTTGGTGGGACACTTGATTAGATTAGCATTAGAAAAACTGAAATGAATCTTGCTTTTTTTCTTGTACCGCTTAACTTAAATAGGAATAGTGGTAAATTATCCAAGTGAATCTCTTGCACATTTTTTTTCGGAGAAGGTTCTGCGTACTGATCTTACTGCTCACATTAACTTTTATGATTTTTCAAGCTCTAAATTTCTATATTTGGCAAATTCTAACTTTGATATGTCAGGAACCAGAGTTTTAAATATTAAAATATCACGAAGTGCTAGTTTCAGACATTAAAATACCATGAGTTGTTCTGGAATTGCTCGAATTACTCTTCCAAAAATTGTTTGATAGAGAGTAAAGTGAAAGCTGAGTTTTGTGTTAGGCATTTTGATCAGTAGGATAAGGTATGATTAGAGTAACGTATCTAGTCAGCGAGTACAATCAGTCGGATTTGGCCAGTTTGGTTCATTTCGTTTGTTTCATACCGGCGTTGTGAATTGCTTCTCTCAGTTCGTATAGTTCATATTACTGAATTGTCCTTAGTAACTAAATTTGTTTATCAGATGGCTGTAATAATGGATGCAGAAAATACCACCGCAGAAATGCAGTTGGATACTTCCGGGGAAATGAATGATACAGCAAAAACTGTTGCTTGCGAGATTGATGACAGCAGCGAAAAGCGGAAAATCAAGAAGAAGCATAAACATAAACACAAGCATAATGATTCTAGTCATGACGAGGAATACAAAAAGCATCATCATAAGAAAAAGAAAGATAAAAAAGTTTGTTTTCTCCGAACTTCGGAATTTTAATTCTCAGATATTTTGAGACTTCAGATTTATGAAGTAAATTTCTCTAGGGATGTTAAATTTAGCAGATTGAAGCTTTTTTAAACAAGCATTTCAGTCTAATATTAAAAACTTGAGTATTCGGTGGAGCGGAATTTTTAGTTTTTTTCCAGCAATTCTGGAGTTTCGCAATTTATTTGGAGAGTTTTGCGGATGAAATCATTGCAGATAAAGAAACATAAGAAAAGTAAGAAAAAAAAGAAAACAAATGGTGATAAAGGATTTAGTGATGTTGAACTCGATGATCTGGAAAAACGGAAGGAAGTATTGGAGAAAAGGCTACAGAAAGAGGATGAAAAGAAAAATAAAGGTTATAGGCTTATTGGATTTCATTTATGATTATCTAACACATCTTTTGATTGCGTTTTCTGAAAAGAGTTTCTGATGGTATTAGTTTCTTTTAGTTCATGATTGGTTTAGCTGTAAGTGATTGCTGTTGTTTAAATGTTCGAAGGAATCCAGCATACAATTTTATTTTTTGGAAAAATAATTTTGTAAGGATTTATTCTGATCTTTAGTTTGATTTACATTAATGTATAAACTCATGCCTCTTCAAAGGAAATGATAGCTAAATCGGTGTTTTATATTCATAATCCGTTTATTCATAATCGAAATGTGTCGCTGTTTCAGGTAATTCAGAGGAGCATACCGGTAAAATGTCAGAAGCTGACAGCGATAGTTCACCTTCTTTCGGCAGAAGAGAAAGTAAGCACGATGAAACCAAACAAATATCTTCAAAAAATGAAGTACTATCTACTAGAAATGGAACTGAGAAAGTAGATGACGATGCTGGAGTAAGTGAAAAGTTGGTAAAGAAAGTTTCGACTAAAAATGGGGCTGAAAAAACAGATGACGGAGCCACAGCAGGTGAAAAGTTAGCAAAGAAGGTAAGTCCATCACCGGAAAGAGGACGAAAACGTGCACATTCACGAGAATATCTGAAACATTCTGAACAGTATGAATTGGCAAAAAGAAGGAGGAAAGAGATTGAAGAAATTCTGAAGAATGATGAACAAAATAAGGAGGATAAGGTGGAAGCCGAAAAAGCGCTGGAAGAGAAGATGAATTCGAAAAATGAGAAAAGAGGAATACAAGAATTCAACAAAGATGAGAAGATAGAGCTCGAAGGAGGAAAAAGGAAAGCTGTTGAGAATAATGAAAGCACTAAAAAAGCTGATAATGAAGAGCATCACTTGCCTGAGCGTAAAAATGACCGAGAGAGGCGAAAAGAGAATGAATTAAGTTCGAAGAAACGAACTGATGTAGATCGATCAAGCGACATTAGACGGCGCAGTCGTTCTATTGAGAAACGGCGTGGGTATAATGAAAGAACAGAGGAACGGCGGTCGGAATCTCGGGATCGTAGAGCTCGCCGTAGTATTTCAAGGTCAAAAGATGATAAACGTAGAAGTAGCTCGAGATCAGGTCGCATGGGACGTGAGCGAGATCGCAATCGTGAGAGACGTTTGGACAGACGATCCCGTTCAGTGGGACGGCGTATTCCACGTTCCAGATCTCGGTGAGTCTTTTATAAAGAGAATTTTGCGCAGCGATTGGAGATAGATCTTTACTGGTGTTAAATCTTTGGCATTTTGTTGCAGGTTTCTTTGTATCAAAATTTTCCAGCATCACTGATGTTTTTGCCGTTGCAGATCTAAGGAACGATTGCGAAGGGACGGTTCGAGATCTAGGGATCGAGCTGGACGTGAAAGAAGTAGATCACGCGATCATTTTCGTCGAAGCAGATCTAGAGATCGCCCCCGTCGGAGCAGATCTCGAGATCGTTCTCGTCCTGAACTGAAACGCCGTAAGGAGTCATCTCGTGAGCGAGAAAGACATGAACGAGTTAGATCGAGGGATCGACATAGTGACAAGGTGAAAAATGAACCTCGACGAGATTCGAATAGCAAAAATCAAAGTCGACGTGATGATGCTCCAAAGTCTGAAACCAAACTTCAGAAGTAAGTTTGCAAGGAATAGTTTTTCCTGCACTATGAATTTATCATCTTGTTAAGCTCTCTTAAATATCGAGTTATGAGAATTTTTCCATAAATTCCGAAGTCGCTAATTATTTGACACTAGCCAAAATTGACTATTTTTCAGAGACCAGAAAAGAGAGCACTATCGTCGGGAAGATAGTGTTAGTTCGATTGAATGGGAAGATCCTGATGAAAAGGAAGAAAAAAAAATTCAAGAGCTTCGAAAACGTCGTGAGCAAATTATTAAAAATATTGAAAAGCAGAATGATGAAAAGGAACGCCCAAGGTGAAATTTTATTGGTATTTTCATTTTAGCAAAAAAATTAAGAAATTATTGCATTCTTTGTCCATTAAAAAAAAGTTGTGATTATGGTTTTTTTTTTTTAGAGGAAAAACTGATATCGATGAGATAGCACTGGATCAAGATAATCGCGAAAAAACAGATTTGAAAGCAGATAGTATTAAACAAGAAAGGAATTTTGAGAAATCTGCAGATGACGAAACATCAAGCCAATCGGCTGATGAACAGTTACTGCGGGAAGCTGAGCAGGAACTTCAAAAAAAGCATGACAGTGATGTATCTTGCAGCAGTAGCCCGATTTCACCGGCTGGCGAGGATACACCTGCAGATTTCTATGGTGATTTGAAAGAGAAAATGGTTCATATCAAGGTTTGTAGTTTTATCTTTAAAGTGTTGAAATTTAGTCCGATTTTAGCCAATATTTTTCTTTACTAAATTATTTTATTAACTTGATTTTATATAGGGCCAAGAAGAATCTGCTGTTGATCGTGCATTGCGGAAAGCAGTAGAAGAAGAAGCGGAAGAACTACGAAGGCAGCGAGGAGAAGACACCAAACAAGAGGTGGAGAATAAAATAGCTGAAGACTGCACTACTACTACATTTGATATGTTTGCAACAGATGCCGAACTTCCTCCTGAGGTCATTCTTTCGAATTCTTCTTGTTATGCTTTGAATAAAAAATTTACAGGAATTTTTAAGAGCAATGATTTTATATAGGACCAAATGTTGAATTTAGTCCAATTTTAGCTAGTATTTTTCTTTACTAAATTATTTTATTCTCTTCAATGCTTCTTTGAAAGTTTCAAAATCCCTCACTGTATATTTTAGATATTGAACAAAGCTGCAATAATAGTTTCTGGACAAGAACCAGCCAATGCTTCTTTGAAGGATAACTGGGATGATACCGATGGTTATTATAGTCAGTTTTTTTCCTAAGCTTTTTCAGTCAAATTCATTTTAACTGCAGTTTTTTCAATGACAAGACTACTAACTTAGTTGTTACGTTAGTTGAACGAAACAATTTGATGTCTAGTGCTGTAAACTTCTTTTCGTGATCGGTGTAGGACTGTATCAAGCCGAAAAATACCTATTCCACTATACTCACAAATATATCCTCTAAATGATATGGTTCCATTTTTTCACCGTATTTGTCTGATCGGATAGTTTGAGTGAGCTTCATCGAAGAATTTTGTATTCTACAGGGATTCGTATTGGGGAGATGCTTGATAGTCGGTATCGCGTATACGGCTATACTGGTGCAGGAGTATTTGGTAATGTTGTGCGCGCTACGGATGCAGCACGAAGTAATACACATGTAGCGGTGAAGATTATCCGCAACAACGAAGTGATGTAAGTTTTACTTACGTTAGGGACGATCCGCATGGCAAAAAGTTCTTTTCATTTTTCTCATTCCAGTTTGTTTTCCAGTGTTATATATTAAATAGTTTATTCAAGCTTTCACTTTTTTAGAAGAAATTTTAACTAGTGACACTTCAGTTTCAGTTCTCAGGTACTATAAAACTAAGCTGATCCTGTTAGTAAGTGAACTGAGCTCCTTTATCCCAGAATTATTTTAACGACTAATGCATTACCGATTGCAGAATTAACCAGACATTTTAAAACCTTACGGCACAGTTAGAAATATGCTTTGCGGAGCGTCCCAACATGTATTATTTTTTAATCGGCTACTGATTTTTCTTATTTTGAGTACAACATTTTAATTTATTTAGTTAATTGTAGAATCGATGTGCTGTGATTTGTTACAGCCAAGCTGTGATGCTGCAGTGACGAATTTCCTCCGGCCGCCATTACCCACCACTACCACTACCATTACCACCACACACATATATAACAATGAATCCTCTTATTTGGTACATTCATCTCAAATAGCCATTAGCCAGTTTGTTTGATAGCTTCCATAGTTTACATTAATGAGGCTGATCCGAAGGCTTATAGATAAATTGAAATTGAAGTCTGAATTGATTTGATGACACTTGAAATTGTCCAAAGTCCTCTTCGCCTCTGTCACAAAATACACGAACTTTACTTACTTCGTCATCTTAGAGTTATTCTTCAAACGCAGTAACCAGTAGCATTTAAAATGATTCATCACTGAAAATAGTGCGATTAAAAAATTGTTGCCTAGAATTAAAAGCAAATTTCAGGCGAAAGACGGGTATGAAGGAACTGGATATTTTAAAGAAATTAAATGAAGCAGATCGAGATGACCGATATCACTGCCTTCAGCTTTATCGGCATTTCTATCATCATCAACATCTCTGTTTGGTTTTCGAATCCCTCAGGTACTGAATTGCTCATAGTTTTTATACTACTTGGTCTTTCATACCTTCCAGTTTATCTTATTTTCTGTTATTACGTTTTTTTCACTGGAAATTTACTGGTAGAAATATTGTGAAAAGTTTTTTTTCCAGTATGAATCTTCGCGAACTACTAAAAAAATATGGGAATAGTGTTGGTTTGCACATGAAAGCAGTACGCAGTTATACGCAGCAACTTCTGATGGCTCTTAGGTTACTCAAAAAATGCAATATTCTTCATGCAGATATCAAGCCGGATAACATTCTTGTAAGTGAAAGGATGAAATGATTATACGCTCTGTTCAAATGTTCAATTACTTCATGCTACGTGTTAATTTTTTATATTCTTTATAAATTTTTATATTCTTAGTAATGGTACTAATAGATTTTTCAGGATTTACTTGTTTGCAATTTCCAGATTTCTACGCATAAATTCAGAAAATATTCTGTGTTTTAAGATTTATAAAAATTTTTCTTTAGGTAAATGACACGAAGATGACTCTAAAATTATGTGATTTTGGCTCTGGTTGTCATGTTGCTGATGCGGAAGTGGCACCATATCTTGTATCTCGTTTTTACCGTGCTCCAGAAATAAGTAAGTTATTGTTGTAATAATTTGAGTTTAAACTTCCAAAACTTGTTTTTGTTTTGTTCAAACTTGATTTTGGGTTTATGTATTAACACTGGATTTTATTGCAGTGCTCGGATTACCATACGATTTTGGCATCGATTTATGGTCGGTAGCTGTCACACTTTATGAAGTGTACACAGGGAAAATTATGTTCGCAGGGAAATCAAATAATCAAATGTTGAAATTTATGATGGATTTAAAAGGGAAATTCCCAAATAAAATGGTGCGGAAGGCACAATTCAAAGATCAACATTTTGATCAGAATTGTAACTTCCTGTACCATGAAATCGACAAAGTGACACAACGTGATAAAGTTTGTTTTTCTTTATATAAGGCTTTTTTTGTAATGCCTGCATTAGTTAATCATTTTTTTCTTGAAGCACCTCACCTTGCCAGGCTCTAAACTATTTCTATATTTTTGTCTCTACTAGTCCAAATTTCTTCAGATTACTTCTCTTATTTTGTGATCATACGTTCCACTGAATTTAATACATTGATTGTTATTAGTTGGAGCATGTTAGTCGTGGACATTCTAACTGACAGTGTAATAATCGATTAGTAGTTATTTATTTGCAGATAACTACTTTATCTGTTGTGAAGATCACTCGAAATTTAGAAAGTGAATTGTTGGGTGATCAGGAACTTGACAAGGTAAATGAATTCGATATTTTGGTTCTTGATGTTTTTCCAATCATTGCATCTAAATTCTACATGAATCACAAAAGATTTTTTTAGGAAGGTATGCGGAAACTTGAGCAGTTCCGCTCTTTGTTGGATGCTATGGTAATACTGGATAATTCGAAGCGTATAACGTGCGGTGAAGCACTTAAACATCCATTTGTTGTAGAAAAATGAATTTGAATGTTGAATCATTTATGGCATTTTAGAATTTCAATTTATTTTTCATGTTATGTTTTTTATACGCGTAAGCGATTAATTCTAAAGCATCATAGTTATTTTTAATATTCATTCCAAAATGCCGTTTTCCTTGTTTTGCTTTCGACTCGCTGATTGCATCGACACATTTCGAATTTCAAAAACAGCCAAACTTTAATGCATAAAAGAGAGCGGTGGAATGTGTCAGTGCTAGCTCCAATTTATTTATACCTCACGTAATGAATGAAAGTTTTAGGTGTCGTCCTGTTGGTCAAATAGTCACCGCTTTATTTTTTAAATGCATTTGCTGATCGAATAAGGCAAAAGTTCAATAACAAAGTTAGAGAATACGCAGCACTTTTCAAATGCATATTTCATCTAAACAAACTGCCGCTTCTCCATTTCTTTATTTGTTCAGCAAATATATTTTGTATTTCAAATTGGATTTATTCCCTTGAAAAACTATTAAACATATTACTCCTAATGTCTTATTTACTTAGATAAAATAACCACTACAGGACAGTTTTTGCTGCTGGAGATAGAAAAGTATGAAGTTTCATGACCCTAACAAAGTTTCCATAACTTAAGTGGTAGAGCAGGAAAGATTTAAACCCCTTTGTCGTGATATTGTCCTGTACGCAGAGTGGAAGCGTTCATTCTTCGAAAGTCTTATGTACACCTTGAAGCCCATAACTTCACATGTTTGTTTGATTCATTTATTTTGTTTCAAAGTATTATGATTTTACTGCATGAGTTGTATTTCACAAGTTTGTACTAATGATGTTGAGAAATTCGTTTTGTAACGGTGATCTTCTAACCAAATGAAATATAACAAATTACGAAATTTACTTTTCCAAGGAAGAAGGGAAGAAGTTGTACGTAGCGTTTGAATAATAAGATTGTCATTCAGAAAATCTTTCTCATATAAAAGGTAAAGTGAAAAAAATGAATCAGGCACTGCTATATACTACTGTTTGGGGAAAAATATATCCTTTTGGAATCTTCATTTCATATTTTGTGCAGTTGTTAAATGGATTTTATGTTGTTTGCCTTAATTGTATAATAAAATATGGGATCTTGCAATTTCGTACCAAAATTCATGGGTGAATTTTTCCTTCGGGAATCATGTAGAGTGCAATTCTTTCGTCAGACATGTGTTCTCAAGAACATATGAAAACTATCATAGATTGATGACAAGAACCAGATAGTTGTAATCACCAACGACCTTTACAACTAAGAAGGGCAACCGGTTTAAGAGCGGGCTGGCATCATAAAGATTCAAATCCGTGTACTGTCGCAGAAAGGTTGGGGATTCGATTTTATTACAGTCATTTACAAAAGATAAATTCATATAAAAAAGCTATCAAACTACGCGTAAGACTTATGAGGAATATACAAGTGTCTGGAGAAGTCGGTATCTATGTTACCAGATGATTAGTATTGTGATCCTTGCCCTTAGTGAAATGGGTGTTGACGAAACGTTGTCCACAATAACCACACGCATGATTGCCAGGTTTATCCTAAAAACACATTGTTTACTATTTGTACTCTGCTCAAACAAATTTGCCTTTTAAAAAAAATTAAAAAGTCTACTTGCTTTAACAATATTTTGCGATACTGAATAAATTCAACCCTAACATATATTCTAAAATCAAAACAATCAGAAGTATTAATTACTACCTCTATTACATGGTACTTGTCGAACAGTCAATTACACCTCTCATGTTTAAATTGCTAACATATTGACTTAAACTTTATTAGAATTAAAGAATTTGAAATCTGTCTGAAACTAAAGCTATGTTTCTGTTTAATACTGCAGTATGTTGAAATAATGCGAGGAAGCAAATTCACTGAAACAATTCTGAAACTTTAAATATTTTCTTCATTTACAGTGCTTAGATAGAGCTTAATACATATCAAAAAGGATATCACGCACTATTTATGATCTTCCCGCATAGTATAGCATTATATGCATAAAGCATACCGAAGACATAAAGGTCACTAACCAGTTTAATATATACACGTGGATGACCTAATGCAGAATGACCACCATCACAGTAAACGACACGTTGGTCTGTTTCAGTTGGTGGGACTTCTGCGATCAATTTTTGTGCAATATTTGGATTTACTTGTTTCGGCATTATGGTAAATCTTACATTTCGATGATCGGCTTGATCCCATGCCTGTTAATACAATATATACTGAAGGAATGCAAAAGTTTAAAAGTCATGCGATAAAAGCCAAAGATGTTCGATTACTATATTTATCATTTTTGTCTATTTGTCCTTTCCCAAACAATATATTTTCATGGATTACTGATGCCAAACCATCTCTTCACTGCAACAAACTAATTGGTGAGCTTGAACCGGAGAAGTTATACCGAAAAAAGTCATCCAGTACTTCCTTCCTCTAGAAATTATTTTTAAAACTGTTTGCGAAAGGTAAGACATTTTTAATACAGATCTGAAATCAACGAAATATCAATGTACTCTGTAAAGATGGTTCGTACTTCGAATTAAATGCTAACCTGGCCAGTATGTGTGACTTTATCGTAAACAGCATTTGCTGGTGTCACATCTTTTGGGGCTAAAACGTCCGATTTAGTGCAATATGCTTGCGCCAACAAATGTGATAATCTCCGGCTAGCTATTGTCATCCAAACAATTGTACCTAAAATTGACAAAAACGCTAATTACGTCCCTAGACACACGCAATGAGGAAGAAATGTAAGGGATGATCGAAATGTATACGTAAATGCGAACCGCTACCGTCAATCGACGAAATCGACAAACGTGGGTGGGTAATGCAAATTTCTTGTCCAACACAACTAATAAAATTGTTTTCAATCTTCATCGTACTATTTGTAGCATTTATGATCTCATGTTTTGGCATGAAGCAAATTTTTCAAAAACAGAATCTACCGTTTCAGGAATGCCGGAATACGAATGATCATAAAATTAGTAATGAATTAACTGAACTTCAATAATCAATTATACATTTCATGCTTTAATATTTTGTTAAAAGCTGTCATAATTTAAAAATTTAATCAATATTTCTAGGAAGTTGAAGAACATATATATATATATATATATATCGAAAAATAAAAATATGCTGTGGAATTTGTATTATTTAATATTCAACAATGAATGAATGCTGCTGCTGTTGCTGCCACACTATTATACCATTCAATGAAATTAACATTTTTAATGGAAATTTTAAATTTATTTCTTTCACGATAACTTCGAGTAAACGAAGGAGAGAAGTTGAAATACCATTAGAGATATCGGAAGATTGGTATTCATCTCACCTTTGTTTACATACCTATCGATAGATGGTATATATATATATGTGCGTGTGCGCGTGTGTATGTGAGAGTGAGTGTGTGTATGGGAAAACTAGTTTTATGCTTTTTGGGTGGTAGCTATTATTCCGTTCTTTTCCTATATCTATTGAATAACATAAAAAATTAACGATAGTTTCAATGAAGCTTACATGATTGAAAGAAGTGATAATTCTAACTGATACTTTCGATTAATACTTATATGACTGGCACTTCTACTGATACTGATAGATACTTCTGATTGATGCTTAAATGGCTGATAATTCTGACTGATATTGACTGATACTACTGATTGATACTAATATGATTGATATCAATGAAATTTGAAAAAAAAAAGAATGTCGATCAATAAGTCTTTTGAATATTACAATTATACTAATAGAAGTGAAATGATCTTCTAACCAAATTTGCTTCAAATATTTAAAGTGAATACTTGAGTATTTGCAAATAGATCAGGATAAGTAACAGAGTATTAGTAAATGGATAGGGAATAATAGATTCTAGGTTATCAATATATTGTTGCTTCAAATAATTAAAGTGAATACTTTAGTATTAACAAATAGATCAGAATAAGTAACAGAGTATTAGTAAATGGATAGGGAATAATAGATTCTAGGTTATCAATATATCGGTCGGGATAAATATCAGATTATCCGTAAACAGATTAGAGCAGCTGTTAAGTGCAATTAATTATAGAGTTAGGAAAATTTATTGAAAATTATTATTTTTATAATTTTTATTTTTAGGGGACAAAAAAATTTTCCTTTTCTATCTACTATTTGATTAAAAGCTGCTCAAATAAACATCGATTAATTTATCTCATTGTCTTAATAATTAGAATTATTAATATCTGTATATTTGAATTTAATATATTTACACCTACTCTATCTACCTTGAAATGAACATCATCCCTTCATCTATCCTATCAGGATAGAACGATACATCCTAAATTAGTTTCCTTTCAATTTTTATTCTTTCTTAAGATAAAGATATCAATGATTTCCAATATACATATACATTATATACATATATATATATTTGATTATATATATTTGATTAAATATATATTTATAAATTTTATTTCTTTGTAATAATAAATCTTAATTAGAATTATTTTTTCTTTCAGACTAAATGAATTAATTAGAACAAAATTTAAAAATAATTAATTTTTGATTTGAAAATTCGAAAATGAATGAAATGATTAAATATGAATTTTTGTAATTATTTTTTATTTTTTAATTTTACTTTCATTTTTTTGTTTTTCATAGCATTTCAGAATTAAAATAATAAAACTAAAAATAATTGTTAGCCAATATTTTCGTAATTTAAGCAATTTTCATTGTTTCATCGAATAGCTGATTACTTTCTTCTTAATGGAACCTTTATTAATTTATTATAATATAAATAAAATTATAATTTAAAATGTTTAAATTTAATTCTACAGAAGAAGAAGCATTCCGAATTTTTTCTACTTCTTTTTCCGTTGTAATCTATCATTTGCTAATTTTGAATCTAAAGTTTTGCAAAAGTTTTAGAGCGCTATAATTTGAAACAAACCAAACTACTTGAAATGATATATGTCTACCTGAAGTCCTATGAAAAATAATTCCCGTCTTATGCAAGAAGAAAACTTATAAATTTCATCTAATTAATTCATTATCCATTGGTATGTTTAATTTTATTTGAAAGTACCAATTTCATTTTTCACTTTGCACTTAATTTCTTTTACTATAATAGTCTCATCTGAAATTAATGAACTTAGTTTTATTATTTCTGGTATACCTTTCAAATTAATTAAATGGATAAGTGAGAAAAAACTAAGTTAATTTATTTGTGAAGCAAATATATGATCCGTTTATAAATAATCGTCTAAAAATTTCCATTCATCATTACATTAAATCATCCGTTATTCCGGAAGTTGTCGTTTAAAAAATCGCACAAAAATTGTGTCGCAATATGTCATCATGTCATTACAACTTTCACGTCATCTTTTTCCGATAATTAATAATAATTATAATGAATGAATAAATAATAATAGATACTTATTATAAATAATAATAATAATAATAATAATAATAATAATAATAATAATAATAATAATAATAATGATTACAGTAATAATCCCAAGATGAAGTAAATAATATACTGCAATTGATAGGAAGAATGCAAATAGAAATATCTGAAGCAAAAATAAGTGTCATCTATTTGCTAATAATAAATTTCGAATATATGTATTTAAGTATTTTGCATATCGCATTTTAATTATATATGCGTTTGCAATACCTATAATTTTTCAACTTGAATTAATTTAATCTTCAAATAAATGTATATTATAAATGATTTCCTTTTCTTTCGTTTCTCTCATTACATTCATTTGGTTTTAATGAAGTTAACAATTAGAAATAAATAAATATGTATTTAAGTACATTAACTAAAATGTCTTATGTGATACTATAAAAGTTATAAAATATCTCATTGATTAACTTGCAAACAGGAAATTGAAAAAATGATTTACAGATTAAAATAAGTATAAATAAATTACTTCTATTTATATCTTCTGAGAGAGAGAGAGAGAGAGAGAGAGGGAGAGAGAAGTAAGAAAAGGAAAAGAAATTTTGCTAATTTTTCTATGAACGCATTTTACTTTAATATTATTTTGAGCAAATCATTCTTTCACATCTTTCTCTCCGGAAAATCTTCTCTCATCTTATTTTTCCGGGTCTTTCCTATTCTTCCTTTATATTGATTACTTTTCCGGTCTTTCCTATTCCTACTATTCTTATTGAAAATGAATTTATAATAAACTAACTTTTAATTATGCAATAAATTTCCAACAAATATTTCGATTTATTTAATCATCAACGAGCAATTATTTTAGAGGAAATAAACTTCTTGATGATAGCCTTGATGATTTGCAAGCATTATGTAATCGTTGTTTGTATGGCTTTCATAAATTTTATACATTAGAAATTTTTAAATGTACTTGAAATTTTATAAATACTTCTTTCCGGTTTCTTTCAACATGAAATCCGAAATAATATTTTATACCGAGAGAATTGCCTTTTTTTTCCATTTTCTGTTATTAGCAAATATTACGGAAAATTTCTCAATGTATGATATTCTTAATATATAATAAATAAAATTAAAGTTTTATAAGTGATATCAGGATGTTTACAGTATGCATTTGCGAAACAATTTTTTTTCGTTGTTCAGTTTTCTTTCTCATTCATACTATATTTATCGTATTATTTAGGATATGATATAATTGTGAAAAAAAAGACTGATAATTGAATTTTCAATATTTATTATTATTTTCTATCTGTTAATCATTTCTTGATATCATATATGATATATGCAATTATGAATTATTCAACAATATTTTTATTTTGTAAACGATATGGTAATAAATATGCTTGCATATTCTCAGGATTATATTGTATCGTAACCATTACAGTATAATGTGTGCTTATAATTAAAAACGAGTGACTAAATATGGATCAACATTTCTGGATACTGTAATGTGCCTGTATATTTTAAATTTAAGCAGTTCTTTCAATTTCTGTTGTTTTTCGATGAAAAAAACATCCATGTACGATGAATACGGTCAAATATATGGTTACGGGTTATACGGTACTGGTTATACGATACGAGTTATACGATCAAATTACAGTATCTTGTCTTTTTTTGAAATCATTTCAAATTGTGTTGGTGTAATAATAAAATGAAAGCAAAAATTTTTTCAACTTAAAATATGATTTCATTTCTTTGACAAATTTATTTTCAAAACTTCGAATAGTTTTTTTGTTGTAAATATAAATTGGTAAGTATGGTATAATTTGCTGACGCCAATTGGAAACGACATCATCCATTTCCCTTTATTTATTTCATCCGTCAATGAAAAGTATTGTAAATGCAATTCAATGATGTATTGTCGAAATTTCTTTCTCTGATTTAAATCTATCAAAAATATAAATTTAAATTTAATAAGAAATTTTATAATCGTTTTCTTTTTCATTCAATTTTATTTAAATGAAATTCTTTAAGAATTATAAAATTAAAACAAAAGTTTTATTTAATAAAATATAATTTATATTATAATTATTTGATTAAATCATTGTTTTATATTTATTAGCATAAGTTACAATTTGCCAATTATATTATTATTTATATGCAATAGCAGGCTGTCTTTTATACGCTAGACTTTATATGCAAAATTTATATATATGCAATTGCAAGCTATCTTCTATACGTTAGAACTTGGCGTATGAACCTTTTACTTCCTGAATATACATATAAAATCTTTTAGCTGACAGCGAAATTTTTCAGAGCGAAAAATCGTTTCAAAATAATGTAAATTGGTTGTTGCATTTTTTACTCGGAATTTTTCACTGGCCATTTCTCAAATAAAAGGCTTACTGCAATTAATTCAATATATATATGGCATGACCTTTGATCCTTTTCCTCTCATTTAAAGTTCTTTTCCTTTTTTTCTGTTTCAATTCTAGAAAAGTATGAACCTTTTGCTACATCGGATATCGTTTAATTAAGGGGAAAGCGAAAGTTACTTAATATAAGTGATACAATTCAATCTAAGTGATACAATTCAAACGAATTGAATGTGTCACCTTGGAAAAAAGAGCATAAAGGACGCTATGAAATTGTACAATTTTACTATTTAATTTAATTCATCTTTGAATGGAAATGAAAAATGGCTTAGGAAATAAATCAAAAATGAAGAGAAATTTTTTGAGGCCAATTCTTAAAACTTTATATCTCAATATTATAATGGATAACCTAAACTTTTGTTATTTCTTCTTATATGTGATATAATTGAAATTATTGTCCTAAAATTGAAATTGAAAATTATTATTTAAAATTAAAAACCTTAACATAGTTAGAGGAATAACGGTAGGAGAAGAAAGATTGTATGCTTGAATTAAACTTATTTCAGTCCTAAAATTGGATTTATTTCCGCTTTAAATTAAATCTGTTTTATGCAAATTTTCAAACAATTCTATTTTGCCTAAAATATTTTGAAGATTAAAACAAAACAGCTGGTAATATTTTTTATTAGGTACTGTTTGATAGAAAAGTCTGGAATAAAGCCAAAACGAAAATAACAAATTCGTCCAAAAATATCTTATTAAAGTTGATATAAGTTTAATTTAAAATCAAATTTTTAGCGGAAAAATTTTTTAACTAATGAACAATTGATTAATTATTAATTAATTAACTATTGATTAATTAACGAATTATTAAAAATTAATTTTGATCAAAAATTTTATTCTAAGCTCTCTCTATCATTTTTTCTCAACTCATTTATCAATTCTTTACTTTTTAAATTTTTAATGGAAATATTTTGTTAACTAATAAGCAATTGATTAATTAACAAATTACTAAAAATTAATTGTAATTAAAAATTTTATTCTAATCCCTCACTCTATCATTTTTTCCTCATTCCTTAAAACAATTATATTTCTTTTGCTTGTAAAATCTTTGTAAGACAAAGAAATTTAGAATAGAATATTATTGAAAATATCCATCACTAGTAAAAATGTAAAATTTTAATTAAATTTAATTTTGTTTGAAATTTTGAGAAAATTAAATTAACTAAATAAAATGTAACAACAAAACTCCATTAGACAGATATTACAGCAATTTCATCTTTCCACCTCTTCTTCAACTTATTCGTTCTTGCCAGAAAATTTTATACAATCTTGTTTTGAATCATTAAGAACTTGAATTTGACGTTTTTGAGTCCTATGAAAACGGAATTTTTTTTTTTACCTGTAAAGATATTTTCATTTCCTGTTGTTTTGATGAATTTTTATTTTTCGATTTATTTATATGTAATTATTTTTTCTTTTTAATTAATATATTTAACATTTAATTGTTTCACTTATTAATTAATATATTTAGCACTTAATTGTTTTGCTTATTAATTAATATATTTTACATTTAATTGTTTTTCTTATTTACTAATATATTTAACATTTAATTGTTTCTTTCATTCTTTTTTTTTTTTTCATTGCATTTTATTATTTTAAAACAATTACGATTAGTATTTTCCTCTATTAATTAATATATTAAGGACTTTAATTATTTTTCTTATTAATTAATATATTTAGCATTTAATTGTTTCTTTCTTTTGTTTTTTATTTTCATTATATTTTATTATTTTAAAACAATTTAGATTAATATTTACTATAAATGAAAAATTTATTCAAATTAAGAAAAAAATTATTTAAGGTAAGGTGTACATTATAGATGAATATGTATTCATTGAATAGAAAGATTGCTTAATTCAAAAATAGGAAATTATTATGATGAATTTATTTCCGGAATAGCTTATATTCGTTATGTATGATTTGATAATGCAAACTTTTCGATGCCGAAATATTGATACTGGATTAAATTTCATTTAGGTAAGTGATTATAATGAAATAATCTATTTTTAATTAATGAGTTTATGAAATGTTTTAGTAATGGAATAATTTGAAAAATTATACTAATTATGTTGGAGATGTAAGAGAAGAAAAAAAAAACAGAGCGTTTGTTTTTGTTTAAATTCATTAAATTGTACTTAAATTCATTACCATTAAATTGTACTTATATTCATTACTATTAAAATATAACCTAAATTCATTACCATTAAATTTTACTTAAATTCATTATCATAATATAAAACAATCATAATGTTTTTAAAAGTCTTTTTTATTTGTTTGAAATTTTATCAGCAATTTAATTGAATATATAATAATATCAATTAAAATTCATTTCAGATTAAATTACTTAATTATTTTATGGATTTAAGGTAGACTTATTTCTTTGATAACATTTACAGAAGCTCAAATTATTACATTTACCTTTTTAAAAAAGAGTAACAATAAATTGAAGAGTTGAAAAGTTAAACTGTTTAATGTGCGATATGTATGTATTCGTATGAATGTGTGTGTGTGTGTATGTGTGCGTGTGTGTGTGTGTGTGTGTCCTTTTATTTTTATAATTTAAATATCAAAGAAAATTTTTAAATGCAAATTCGAATTTAATAAATTCTTGACAGCAATACTTTCCTTCCCACACAATATTTTTAAAATTAAATTTAGATAAATTTATGATAGAGTAAGTTTTAGGTTTAAAAAATTCAAAACTTATCAATATTTTTAATCATTTAATTTACATTTAATTAAAATTCAATTAATATCAAACTTAAATTTTGCAACGATTAAAAAATTAACTTCAATTTCAAAGTGAAATTTCATTTTAGAGTTTCATAATTTATTTCACACAATTCAAGTACCAATCATTAATTCATTCCATTAAATGAATTAATGATTGGTACTTATTTATAGAAAAAACATTTATTTACATCTTTTTATTCCATTTCTTTCTTCTTAGCTAACAGTTTTCTTTTAGCAATTAGACACAAAAAATCATTTATGATAGGCAATTTTGGATAAATCACGTTGTCGTAAATTAACTAGTGGTAATTAAATTTTCAAAATAAAATTTCATAATGTCATATGATTGTAACTAACAGGTTTGACATGATTATAAATGTGAAATGAGAATAATATTAGCTTTAAAAAATTAGAAATGATTAAATTGTTGTATAGGATGATGACCTAAAAAATCTGAAATTTAGATCATCCAATCGAAATAAAAGTACACGCTTGTTTATTTTTCATTTTTTAAAATTTAAATTTTATTAATTAATTTTCTATTTATTTATTTATGATTATTTAATTAATTTGTTTATTGATTATTTTACTTTTTTTCGTTTACGTGTCATTTTGGAATGGCTTGAAAGATTTCTTTTTTTTAGGATTAAATTCTCTAACAGTATGATTTATTTACAAAACATATAATTTGTTTTCGTTAAATTCAAAGCAAATTTAATTTAATTAAAATATTTTAAAATATTCAGAGCTTGAATTTTATTATTATTTAATTAAAAATTTAAAAAGAAATAATATAAATTACGGTGTCAGTTTTTTTCAACTTTTTCATTTAAAGAATATTTATTTTTGTTGAAATTACTGCCGTTTCAATTTTCCGGAATTATAATTTGGAATTTAATTCCTGAAAATTTGAAGCTTATTTATCAAGTAACGGAGGTAATATTTGTACATTTATTATGTACAGGAGGTAATATTTGTACATTAAGTAACGGAGGTAATATTTGTACATTTATTATGTACAAATATTACCTCCGTTACTTAGCAATGAATAAAATTACTTAGTATTACTTAGCAATGAATGAAATAATATAAAATTTTACTTTACAAATTTTAATGAATGCAATTTTAGGAATGTTACCAAAAAGTTAAAATAAATATAATATCAACTTTATGTATCTCCTATTGTTTTATTTTTCATTTAAATTTATATTAATTAAAATGAAATAATTTTATGGAATAATTCCGTTCTTTATTTTTATACTTATTTTATTCATTTGCTTTTTTAAAACTCAAAAGAAGCTGTCAATTACTGATAATATTTAACCTAATGAATCAATTTTTCTTTCCTTATCATCTTATTCATTTAACTTATTATCATTGCTAAGTAAGTAATCATATCAGGTATGAAAGTTATTCACTAACAGTTAAATTACATGTTGACAAATAATTAAGAGATTTCTCGGGAATAATTATTTCTACTAATTTTTATTATTTATTAATTATGATTAATAAAAGAAATCCGATTAAATAAATTAACAATCATTTGCATTAGTGATATTTTCATTCATATCTTATCACTGTACTCAATATTATCAAATCTTTTTGCTTATTTTGATTATTTGAGACAAAATTTTATGTTAACACTCTTTTCATTTTATTACACCAATTCTTATCACTTTCAAATATCTTATTATATTACACTTATCATTCGTATTATCATTAATCAATGCGTTTAATTTAATTCAAGCAAATGTTTCAAGGATTTGCAAATAAATCTATTCAAATTTTATTAAACGATTATTTAATATTTAGCACATTGACATTGCACCCTTATCAAATATTCATGATACGTTATCAATTTTATCAATCGTGGTGAAATAAAATGCTTTTAAGACTAATAAAATACAAAAATTTTTCATTCCCTTTCCTTCGATCATTCCAGCATTAATGGTTTTGTACATCCATGAACGATCATCAATTTGAGGGTCATTTTTGTCCCCAAACCTTTTCAACCAAAACTATATATATTCCTACCAATTCAATGACCTCATTTGGCCCAACATATTACTTCACCTTCACTTGACTACTACAACAACTACTAATTCTAATTCATTTCATTCTTCTTCTTCTTCTTCTCTATTATTTATTCTTCTCTCTACTCTTTCTCATCAAACAATTACTGCTATTATTTGATATGATTTTAAATGAGTAAATATTTACATTTTTATTTAAATAAACAAATTATTATTATTATTAAAAATATAATATACTGAATATGAAATTATCATAAATACAATGAAAATTTGAAATTAAATTAATTAATTTTTATATAAATTATGAAAAAACAAAGGAAATTTTATGAGTAATAATAAGTACCATTGATAAATTTAACAAATTAGCTGTTATATTGAAATATTCCTCTATAATAAAAAATTTTGAATAATTTTATTTAATTTCGATTAAAAATAATTTCATTATAAAATATAATTTCAGATTAAGAATATGATGCAAATTAAAAAATTTCTTCATGGATACTTTGACTGAACAAATGATAATTGGATAATGACTGGTCAAATGATAATTTTTGACTGATCAAATGATAATTTTTGACTGGCCAAATGATAATTTTTTGGCTGATCAAATGATAATTTTTGACTAATCGAATGATAATTGGATATGATCAAATGAAAATTGGATAATGATAATATAATATTTGAAATAGCAAATATAACAAATATGATTGCTAATTGAATTAAATAAAGAAGCACTTCAAATTCGGCTAAATCAATTGGTACTTTAATTCTCTCAAGTTTTCCATTCACAATTTCAAATATGTTTAATTTCAGCATTTTTTAAAATTTTCTTCAACTTTCAACAAATTCTTCAACAAATTTTATTAAGCCTTCGAAAAGAGATAATTAAGAATTGAAGAATGGACAAATTTTATAAATTTAATAAATGAAATATTAAATTTATAAAATTTATATGAAAATAAAAACGAACAAAAATTATCAATAAAATTATCTTTTGTAACTTTCTTAAATTAAATTCAATTAATTATTCTTCAAAAAATTGATTTGCATAGTTCCCTATTGAAATCGAATATTAACAAATTGCAATTAATCAATTAATTATTATTAGTATTTTTCAAGTTAGTTTCTATAAATGATTTAAAAAATTAAACAATTAAAATTAAATTAAACAACTAAATAATTTCTTATTACAATTTCCAATATTCCAATATTATCCTTTGTTATGGTTTTTTTCATTTCTCTTTTCTAAAAATATTCAGCAGTAAATTAAAATTAAATTACATTAAGTAAAAATAATTTCAAAAAGTGTTGATATTATATGTTTGCTAATATTTGCATATCTATCGTAAAATTAAAATTAATGACAATCGATTAAGTTTGTGAGTGTAAAATGCAAATGCTCAAAAATAAGGTGTAAATTCTAGGAATCCTAAAATCTAAGAAATTAAGAAACTTATCAAACTATTTCAAAATGAACTGAATTTATGATATTTTAAGTAAAAAAATTTTGTTAAAATATTAAATTAAAATTTAATATTTTTGCTAAAAAAATGCAAAAGTTCAAAACAAAGCAAAACGAAAAAAAAGAATATCTGTAAATTAAAAAAATTTTTTAATTAATTAATTTTTTTTGTTTTAAAAAAATTTTTCTAATTTACAGGTATTTTTATTTTCCTCATTTGTTTGTTTGTTAATTAAATGATTTACTCATTGTTTTATAAAATCAAACGAAAACAAAATTTAACAAATGAAAAAAAAAGAACTTTGCCAAATTTTGGTAAATAAAAATTTCAATTAATACTATTTTATAAATATAACAATTTTTAGCGTAACTGAAGGAAAGGAATGATAAAATGATAAGAAGTGATAAGAATGATACAAATGTAATGATCAGATTATTGAGTTAAGATTTGAATATATTTATATACATATATTAAAAAATGATTATTGAATTTGAAAATAAGAAATATAAGTTATAAATCAATTAAATAAACATAAGTGTAAAAAATTACGATCTCAATTTTACTTATAAGTTATACTTATACTTATAATTTTATAATCACGATCTCAATTTTGCTTATAAGTTTTACTTATACTTTACTTATACTTATTATTTTACTTATAATTATACTTATAGTTTCACTTCAACCATATTTATAAATTTTGCTTATATTTTACCTAACAAAATTTTACTTTCAATTTTCAATTTTGTTCTCACTGAAATAAAATTTGAAATAAAAGTTTCGAAAAAAAAACGGAAGGAGAGAAATTGTTTATTTTTCTAAACAGATATAATCCATCATATAGGATTTGTTAATGGTTTGCAGATGGTAGCGAACAAAAAATGATTTTAAAATATCAATGATTTCAACCAGCTGTCGTTTATTGTTTTTTAGATTAACTTTTGTAACTAAATATGAATCGGTTACCATAGATCGGATAGATTGATGTATTAATTTAAAACTTTTATTTATAACTATAACCGGTTTTTTAGATTTATTTATTTATTTATTTTTTGTGAATTTGATTTGCTCATAAACCGGTTTCGATCATTGCCATCTTACAATATGGCTTTACCAAAATCACATCATTGGTTTAAAATGTGGAAAAATTTCCATAAATTCGATATAATTTTTTTCTGACAATTTTTACTGTATTAAATGTCACAAAATGAAAATGATAGCTTTTCCGAATTTACCCTAATTTTCCGTCAGGAAAATTTGTTCATTATGATAAGTACATTATGCTCCTGAAATATTTTTCTACAAAACTAATACAGCTTGTAGAAAATTGTAATACAGCAAAAATTGTAATAATACTGATAATTATTATTACTAATTATTATTTATTATTGATTATTATTATTACTATTATTACTAATATTATTATTACTATTATTATTATTAATATTATTATTATTTTTTATTATTATTATTGTTATTATTATTATTAATATTATTATTTTTATTATTATTATTTGTTATTATTATTTATTATTTTTATTTATTATTATTATTAATATTATCATTATTATTGTTAATAATTATTTGAATGTTCAAATTGCTTATTATAAATTGGAGGAGAGTTAAGCAACTATAAAATTTTGTTCAATTTCCATTATTCATTTCGCTTTTCGTTATTTATTCTTCTTTGTTACAAATTTTCGAATTATCTTGAAAAATCCACTTTATTTTATCGTTAATTAAATGATTTATTCAAAATAAATTCATATAAATATATTTATATCAATAGGAATTAATTTAAACGTAATTCTGATAATTCGTTGCTTATCTTATCATTTCTCATTTATGCACATTTATTATCTTATCACTTCACAATTCATTCTCTCATCTTCATCATCTTTAAATAGTAATGATAGCGAAATGATATTATAAATAAGACTTTAATTTCATTAAGTAAAATAATGAGGGAGTAAATTCAGCGACACATTTTGTGAAAGAGTTTGATAGATGGGAGTGACAAGTGATCTTTTTCTTCTACACAGAACTATCATCTCATCATGGGGGGTTTTTCCAACATTTGTCACCCTGTCCTCCTCCTTGTCATCTTTTTCCGCCTTCCTTGTTTCAATCCCGCTTATTCCTTTCTCCTCCCACATCTTTATCCCCGTCATCTTTTATTTTCTCATTTGACAACCTCGAAAATGCCCCTCCGGTTGCTCCACCCTAGAACACATGTTTAGTTGCCACCTCCTACATCATCCACACTCCACCATATATACCATCCATTCACCTATCCAATTTTTTTCTTGTCAGTCGTTCTGATCCATATAATCTTTTTTTTTGTAAATGATGACAAAAGTTTGTTATCAGCTAACGAAAAGAGGTGATAATAGATAAGGATAGTAAATAGTGATAAGTATAGTAAATAATTAAAATAACTTCTAGCAATCTTTTCTTTATCATATTGTAACTAATATCAATGATATTTCTTTGATTTTGATAATTCTTCTAAATTTCTCATTTTTTCTCTTTCTTTTCTTATTGTTATTGTTGCTGTAAAAAAAGAATATTATTGTCGCTGTAAAAATCAATACATTTCCTCTTTCTTTTCTTATTGTTATTGTTGCTGCAAAAAAAAATTGTTATTGTTGTTGTAAAAAGTCAATACATTTCTTTCTTCTTCATTTTTAAAATAATTTAAACAACCTAAAACCAATTAAAATTGCAATAATTAATGTTAATATAATCAACAGGATTTCCTTTCTTCTTTTATGCAAATTTTTTCTTTCTAAAAAATTTGTAAACATAAATTATCAAAGTTGAATTTTTCGAAATTGCCGAAATAAAATGGAGTGAAAATTTTGCAGAAATTTAAATTTTAGCAAAATGATTAAAAAAAGATTGAAAAACAAAAGAACAATGAATTCATTTAACTTCAGTAATTTATGCAGCTATTAGATTTCAGCATATTCGAAAGTGCGAAAATTGTTAAAGCTTGCAGCCTAATTTATATTTGCATTTGAAATTAGTTTCATTGGAATGATTGGATTGAATATTTTTTGCTAAAGTTAAACATTGAAAATAATCGCTGTGAAAAGTTATATTATAATCAAATTTCAAAATTTCATTTAACTAAAAATTAAAAAACAAAAGAAGAAAAGAAGCTTTTACTTTGTAATATGCTAAACCTTTGGAATAATTAATAAACAATAAAAAGTAGGATTGTGAAAGATTTTTTTTTGATAATTATATGTCGACTTAATTACAACTTGTATTTAATTACAGAAATTGAGAAATGATAGGATTTTCTACCTTATTTTATTTTCTTGCTTTTTTATACAACAATTAATGGACTAGCTTTTTTCGCAATTCAAAATATTTGGAAAAATAGTTTACAAAATTATTAATTAAATTAATTTTAAAATATTGCTAATGAAGAGAAGGCAAGAGAAAAGAAGAGAAAATGAGCCTAAATTAGCAGAAAAGATTCATATATTTTAATTAATGAAAGAAATTGTTCGAATATTAATTTAAATAAGCAATTAGCATTTATTCTGTTCCATTAATTATATGTAAATATAGCGATGAATGAATAAAATGATTTATTTCAGTATTAGTTTAAATTGAATAATTTGAAATTTAATAATTATTTATTCTCAGATATATCTTTGTATTACTAATTTAATAACTATAAATAATCGTTATAAAAATTAGCGAAAAAAAAGGGAAGAGTTCGTTTATTTCAACCATTAATAAATTATTTTGTTTTTTGTTCTTTATTAATTTTTCCACCTATAATTCTTATTTAATTATACTATTTTTTAACTCTGATTTAATTATACTATTTTTTTTCCCTTATAAAAATCTTTTACGATATCTTTTTCTTTATCGAAATTAAATTTAATCAAACGAAAGCTTCGTTCTTTTCTTTTAAGTTATAAATATTATCAAAATTTTTATGATAATAATTATATTAGAAAATTTCCATCATAAAAATTTGAATGAAATATTCAAACAAAATTTCAATATTACAATTTTTTATTAAGTAATTTTGTATTAGTGAAGCAGTAATTAAGTACTTAATTACTATTTTACTTAAAATAATATGTACATCAATAGTTAAAGATATGATTATCGATTAGAAAAAAATTTGAATACTGCATTTTTTTTCCTAATACTTAATTATTACTTTACTTAATATGTACATCAATAGTTAAAGATAAGATTATTGATTGGAAGGAATTTGAATACTGCATTTTTTCCTAATACTTAATCATTAATTTACTTAAAATAAAATATATCAATAGTTAAAAAATAAGATTATTGATTAGAAAAAGAAGTTGACTTTTTGATTAAAAACGGAAAAATGCTTTATTTTTAATTCATTTTTTTCTCTATTATTTTCTTTTATAGTTTATTTTATACTTATATTCATATTTATTATTTATATTTACATTTATTATTTATATTTATATTTATATTTATTATTTATATTTATATTTATATTTATTTATACTTTTATTTATATTTATAATTTATATTTATTTTATGCATAAATTATTGAACAATTTAAAAGAATGGCGACGAGCACTTAACTTTTTCATATTCTTCTCCAATTTCAAACTGCAACCAGCCAACCAACCAACCAACCATTCATACAATATAAGTAACAATAATAGTATTTCAAACAAATTGTTGTCCTTTATTTGTTGTCAATTGAAAGAGAAAATATTTTATTGTGTCACTTTTTCTATAACATTTTTTATTATTAAATAAATTCTAATATTATTTGTACAATAAACATTCAATGCTCAAACAATAAGAATGATTTATACAAACGAATTAAATAATTCAATGCTCAAACAATAAGAATCGATAGCAAATAAATAATCATTTCATTGTTATTTCTTTCATTTTTTATCAAATAAAATATTTGGCATAAATTTTGCATGTCAAATTAAATTACTTTATAATTACTGATGTAATGTAATTAGCTTAGCAAAAGAAATCTTCTTTCAAAATTCCGACCACATTTGGTTATTATATTTTAGAAGGAAAATTGGTAGAAATTAAATTACGAAAACAATTTGATGCAATAAATTGAAATTTCGGATTATGTATTGGTGTATCATTTACTCCTACCGGATAATACTGAAAGATTTCCGAATTTGTTAATTTAGCTAACTAAAAAAAAGGAATTAGATAATGTCTAACTTCGTCCTGATTTAATACTTCTGCAAAAGCTAATATTATCAGATCATTCATACTTCTTATATCTTTATCAGTAGAAGTTTTAGCGAAAATAAATGATGATAACGAATAATTGTATTAATCGTTGGGGATGATAATAGTGATCAAAAGTAGCAATGATACTTATATTTGCAATAAATTAATGAGTTTAATTTTTTTTCAATTTCTGATATGTGTTTTATATTTTTAATGCTTAACTATATAATGTAATTAATTCAAAAGTAATAACTATTTATTTTCAAAAAAATTTAATCCTAAATAGCATTATGTGAAGAAATAAACAATTAATTAATTATGTAAACAATTGAAATTTTATAAATATTTTACTTCAGTTTCTTATCGAATAATTCTTTTCGCATTGTTTCAATTTTAATTATTATTTTAATCAATTGTTTAAATTTATTTCATTTGAATTTTCCAATCAATTCTTTTGTTTTTCATAATCAAATATTTTCAAATCTAATTATTTAAATTAATATGTTTTTGTATTATAGAAAATGCGCTGATGAACGATTGATTAATTTTGTACATCGAAAAATTTCGATGCATTCTGAAATTTCCTATCAATCCCATCTCATACAACTATTTAATTTCATCGTAATACTTACTGAAGTGATTACTGATAACGGTAATATTATCAACAATAATGATGGATATATCAATCAACCAATTAAATTTTCATTATATAATGGTCAGTTAAATTTCATTTCCTTTTTTAGTAAATTTTTTTCTCATAATTAAAATTAAGTTCTTATTTAAATCATTCCATTTTTCTAATTAAAATTTATTTCTTACTTAAATTAGAATTTATCGGTTTTGTTTCATTTTCATTTCTACAAAATTTTGTTGCATAGCTGGCAAATAGCCATATCAATCATTTTAATCTATTGCTGTGTAATTTCATTTGCAATAAAATAAGGTAATATTTTTGATTTAAATACTAATTTAATTAAATATTCGAAAAAGGATAATTCCTAATTTGAAATTTAAACCATAATTACCCCTATATTTGGCAGAAAAAAATAAGCTTTAATTAAGCTTTAATTTTTTTGTATTTCATTTCATTTCTTTCCATTTCATTTCATTTCATTTCATTTTTTTTTCATTTCATTTCATTTCTTTCCATTTCATTTCATTTCATTTCATTTCATTTCATTTCATTTCATTTCTTTCAACACATTCCTCATGTAAACATTTTAATTAATAAAAATTTCATTAAAATTTAGGACATTATGTAAAATAAATGGATAAATATTATTTGTACGTGAAATATATGTGAAGTTATTTCAAATTAACATTTACTTAATTATATTTTTTCACATTTCAAATTTTAATTCTTTTTCCAATTTATTTTTATATATTATTTCAACTTTTAATTTCCTAACAATTGTAATAAAAATTTTTCAAAATTATCAAATTTTCAAAATCATTTCAAATTTATTTCGTATGATTAAAGTGGAAATTGTAAAAAAAGAAAGAAAGAAAGAAAGAAAGAAAAGTTATTTAGTATGATAAAGTACAAAATTAAAAAGAAAGAAAGAAAGAAAGAAAGAAAAGAAACATTGTTTTTTGCTATGTGTGAAATTTTCCAAAATTATCTTATTTAAAAAAATAAATTTTTACAATTTAAATTTATATACTAAATAGAGCATACTACTAAAATGACGAATTATTGTTGAAATTTTTTCAATAATAAAAATTTTATTACTAAAATCATTCCATTTCATATTTTATCAAATAATTTCAACCTTTCTTTCTTTCTTTCTTTTTTTCTCTATTCATATTATTAATTATTCATAAAGTGAATTCGTTATTCATACCAACGGGTTCATTCAATTTCTTCTTTAATTGCCATCATCAATGCTATTATCTTTTATTGCATGTATATGTGTGTGTGTGTGTGTGTGTGTGTGTCTGTCTGTATCCATGTGTGTGTGTGTGCGTGTATACGTATGTCATGCATTGTTGAATTTTCTGAAATTGGAATTAAATGAGGTCGAATAACACTACCAAAATAACAGGAAATGTATGTGTGTGCATGTAAATTATATGAGTTAATTATCACTTCAAGAAAAAAATTTTAGCAATAATAATTTATTGCAATAATTTATTAATTAAAATAGGAATTGAAATAATTTATTAATTAAAATACGAATTGAAATAGTTGAATATTATACTATTATATTTTATATTGTTATATTTTATATTTCAATATTATATTATATTTTATATTTTATTATATTCAAAATATAATATTATATTATAATATTATATTATGCAATTATATTTTTCATTTCAAGT
>CAKAEH010001441.1:0-61715 GCA_916381525.1 Cercopithifilaria johnstoni
ATATTTCTCAAAGAAAGTGTCAACGAGCAATCACTTCGATGTGTCCATTGGAATAGATAGTTGCGCTATTTTTCAAAACTTCCATAGGATTTCATAGGAGATGAGGAAGGATAAATAATAATATAACATGTGGAACGGTGTGGTGATAACGCTATAAATGGTGAACATATTAACTCTATTTGAGTTTGACCTTCAGTGTTATAGACCGATGATGATTAATTTTACATTAAAACTAAGAAAGTAACCTTCTTTGAAGCTTTGAATGTTTGGCTTATAAGTACTGAAATATCAATGATCTGCTAAGATATGTTATTATCTTTCCGCCCGCTTTGTTTATTTCTCCGTGCCTTTTCTGACTATTTCCTTTATATCTTCTTTTCCCGCCTACTTTCGTATACGAATAGTAGCTTCAATGAGCGGATGATAGAGAATTCCCATCGAAAATTACACGACGGATTCATGATTCATTCCTCAATCAATTGATAACAAACCGTTCAATGATAAGGGCTGAAAAGAATATCTGCACTTAATCACCTCATCAATTTTAATCAAAGAGAAAGGCAAACGGACGGAAAAACAGAAAGATAGACATGACAAAGCAAACACTAATAATATGTGAATATGACGACGGACGGAAAGACAGACAGACAGACAGAAGGTACACCCACACACACACACATACACACAGGCTATACACAAACAACGGTTGCAAGAGGAGACTTCTTCACCAAAACTGGCTTGTTTAATGGTGCGAAGAAGGGGTACAGCTGGCTGTATGGGTGGTCGGATAGGTGATGATGGGTGTGTCTCCAATTACATGCAATTGCATGCATTCATGTACGTATCTGTATGTTAATGCATGCATCGATGTGCCACACTAACAGAGGAGGACACTGCATGCAAAGATATTATTACTACATAGGTTCAGGTGATAGTGCCTACCTGCCTGACTGCCTGTCAATGATCGGTGTCCGCTCGCCTCGGATATGGAACGCCCTGTTGAATTCTGAATTTTCATTTTGTGGTAGTGACGGGGATAACGTCATCTTCAATTTATTTGTAATGAGATGAATGAATTTTAGTGGATTACATCGATGGTATCCTGAAAGGGTCACTAACAAGCTTATGTAGTTAGTTATACGTGGTTTGAACCTGAATGGAAGAAATGTTCCGAAACGTCTGGAACTAGTTGCATTTTCAGAAACCAATTATGCTTTTCATTCACTTATTCATCCATTTTTCCTGTTTCACTTCAGTCATATACGAAGTAAGAAAACAAACCGGACCGGAAGGAAGACATGACGCTCTCGGGTAATTATCGAAAATATATGCCACCGCGGGATTTAAACTCATATTCCGCCTCCCTTTCTGTTTAGTTAATTTAAAAATAAATTAGGAACTTTTTTCCACAAAAATTTTTTTCATTTTTTTTACCAATCACAAAGATTGGGGTTGTCCATTAATGGATGTAATATAGTGGCTACTTATTGTCCAATCTGTTCAGATTACTATTTTCAGACAAATAAAAATACTCCTTCTTCCATAAATCAGTTAGCCTTCTCACTCCCTTTAAGTGTCACTGTCCTAAATGCGATCGGATCTTTTTTCATTATTCTAAAATATAAAAGAAATCGTTGGTAATACTTCGTGATTGACTGTGTTAATATAAAATGATATTATCGTAATTAATTTATTCATTTATAGGCATTTATTGCCATGTACGATGAGAACAGTAACGCAGCAGCAGCAGCAGCAGCAGCAAGTAGTACTTCTTCAACGGGTCTTATGTCACAATTGCTTAACGTTAAAGATTCCAGATGGTTACAGTTGGAGGTAAGCTTTATTTTGCTCAAGTCTTTACTAACCTTTAACTTATAATTCGAGGTCAAGTTCTTATTTTATCTAAAACTGTTAGTAATCAACGGTTAACCTGAGATATTTATTATGTTTTATCATTTGATATTTATATTATGTTAATGTTTAATATTTATTGGATAAGAATTAAACAATGTGATAAATCGATCATATTCCCCAACATCTTAAAAAGACACATCCCGATGTGGATATGAGAACGATGTTCACAGTTATGAACAGAAGAATTTCCTGAAGCAGCCAGTTTTCTCTTTCCCATATATCATTTATTTAATTTTTTCATTCTTGTTATATATCTTTCCTCTATTTAAGTTCCAAAAAATATAACTTTCAACGTAAGAATTTTTAACACACTTTTCATTTTAACTTCGTAGCCGCAGGCGTCAGCTGTTTCCTGTTCAATTGAACTCTCCTTGTAATCTTCTTTTATAAGAATATTAATAAGTTGAGCAAGTTGTGAACTGTTTTAAAAAACAAAGAAAATAATAATAATAATTCTATTTTAAGAATGGGTATTTGTCACAAATAAATTTGTTGTTTTACATAATTTTCGAAAATTAACCGCAATAAAATATACAAAAAATGAAAGAACCAATTTTTTCTGCAAGAAGTAAAGAAATAAAGTAACTACAAAATTTCAGGTATGTCGCGAATTTCAAAGAGGTCAGTGTTCGAGATCAGATATCGAATGTAAATTTGCACACCCACCTCCACATGTTGATGTACAGAATGGTCGTGTTACTGCTTGTTATGATTCCATTAAGGTTTTCCTTTTTCTCACTTTTTTCTCCACTATCTTGGTCTTTGTAGAATTTGTATATTTTTCGTTATTTGTGTACTTAGTAATAATAATGAACATTTATTAGTCATTTTATTAACAAAACAATGGAGCAGTTTGGATGTTATTGTTATTGTTGTTGTTGTTGCTGATGATGATGATGATGATGATGAGCTGATGACGATGATGATAATAATGATGAAATGGAACCGACATTAATCTTTTAGCACTAAGGATGATAGATGGGAATTTCATGAGTTTTAAATTAATTTGATCACTAACTACTCAATTCCTTCAACAAAATATGTAGTTTTTTCGTTATTCAATTTTCTCGCTCACTATGGCTTTTCAAGTATAAAAATACAGGAAATTAATATTTTCGTCAATTGTAATTTCATCAGAGTACCCGCAGAAAGAAGAAATTTTAAAAAATTGGGGTAAATTAACTATTGGTTAAAATGAATTCTTTTGTGAGAAATAAATTATTTTCATCCTAGCGAACAAGTTTTTTGTGGGAGAGGGAAAGGTATATGAGCTGAAGTTTTGATGTCTAATTCTAAAGGCACTGGAATGGTCAATATTCCATTTTTTTCGGTGGTTACCAAGTTAACTAATTGGTCCATTCACAGATTTGGATTCACAGAAAGTTTTATGCCATCTGTTCACGTACACCGGTTAGAAAATGAAAAATGAAGCATAACATCTCTAAACATACTATTAATAAGTATAACATTTCCAATATGTTATCAATCAGCATAACATATTAAATGAAAAATGCAAAAGGAAAGGAATTACTTGTGAAATTTAATGAAAATTACAAGTGATAATTTTCTGTTATGTTTTAAAAAATTTCCATTTTTTATCGAAGAAAACTTTCAAATATTTATTGCTGAAAGATGAGACATTTCTTGTTCTATAAATCGTTCATAAAAACAGTTAATTTTCATTACTATAAGTATTGATTCGGTTATTTTGATTCATTATGTGTCATGGATATGGGTCGAACTTGCTTCATACGTCTATGAAACACAAAGAAATAAAATAGAATATTGCTTACGCTTCATCGTACGTGTCTCTCAGGGTTACGCGTAGAATATCATTATAGTTCAATTATGCGATTTTCACGTATTGTTTAAAATAAAATATAAGGAGAAGGTAGAAGCAGCTTGAAAATTGTATGAAATATATAGCTACCTAATTTCATTGTTGTGATAATTCTTCTAAGTGTGTGTGAAAATAATTTATCAATCAATTTATTTGTAGGCTCGATGTACTCGAGAAAATCCAAAATGCAAGTACTTACATCCACCACAGCATCTAAAGGATCAATTACTGATAAATGGTCGAAATAATTTGGCCCTCAAAAATTTGATTTGTACACAGTTAAATCAGAATGCAGCAGCAGCAGCAGCAGCTCCTACTGCTCTTTCAACAATGAATCCATTAGCGCAATTGGTCGTCAGTGGTCAAGCTAGTCCAGCGACACTTAACGATCAGCTTCTCATCGTTCAGCAACAACAGCAGCAAGCTGCCGCTGCAGCTGCCGCACAGGCTGCAACTTTAGTTCCAGCTGCACTTCCTTATCAGTATTATCAGGGTATTACCACCATGTATCCAACACTTGTGCCTCTCCCAAGCAATGATGCTGCTGCAGCTGCTTACCAAGCGGTTAGTATTTATTTATTTTTTCTTAAATAATTAAAAAGATGAGTCAACGAAGGTAAGTTCTCCATAAATCCACGTTAATGATGCTTAACAAGTATTGTTTCATATCTATACTGATGATATATATTTTTTTTTGAATTCTCGAAAAATTTGGTTGAGAACGAATGTCAAAGAAGCTACCACAATTTTCTGAAATAATTATTTTTTGGAAATTTGATATCCCTAGAAGTGGCAAAATTTTCCAAGAGGAATAGAAGTTTTAAAACAAAAAAGGTCGACAATTATATATGCATAATTTCATATGCAACAGTAAGTAGCAATTTTAATAGTAATGATACGTCTAGTGTTGTTATCGTGGTATTATATACCTGATAAAGGTAGATATCACTCCTTTTTGCCCATTCTTTCATACTTTCTCATGAGAAATTTATAAGATTTATAAATGAAATAAATAGGCCTCTCAAATAGCATTCTGTGATACTTGAATGCAAATTATGATCAACAAGTTTAAATTACTAAAAGTTAAATGATATTTTCTTAAATTATTGAGAAAATCAGAATTAAGGCGTGCGTGCAAATGTCAGAAATATTTTACATATATATCCAAACCATAAATTTTCCACCCCTTCCCCCTTCTTCCTTTCTTTCTCATAAAAATGAAAGTTGTCATCGTATCGCAAATTAGGAATACGCGTTTACTGCCTCGCTTCTGTGTACTGTGAGCTCGACCAGGAACGTTGTGTTTCAAATAATCTCTTTTATTTGCGTGTCAATTTATTTTTTGTTGCTTCTAAGCTCTTTATTACATGTTGCTGCTACCGTTTCAGTAGAAACTGATCATTATTACTGATTCATCCACTTTTTTTCCATTATAAAAACGTATAAATCCACGTAAAAATAGATGTGTTTTTTTGGGAGTAAAACAAACTGCTTGAAGCATGACTCATTTCATTGATAAATCATCCAGCTAATAATTTAATCGAATTATCAACTACGGTAGCAATTCATGAATTCCTAATTTTCTGCAAGGGAATTATTTCTATTCTAAATATGCGAAGAATATAGAATGATATTAGTTGCGCCAATAATATCATTGTAAAAATTATTATTTGAATAGAATTGAAAAATTAATAAATAGTTAATAATATATGAATTTTTAAAATATTCAAATAACGGAAATTGCAATGTTTTTTCAAACAAAATTATTAATAAAAGTTACAACGATGTAAGCAAAAAAAAGTTAACTCTTAATAGTTATTACTAGCTTTAGCATTCTAGACAATTTGCTCTAATAGGTTAAGTGTATTTAAAAAAATAAAACAAATTTTAAAGGAAAAAAAGTGCAGCATTGGTGAAGTTTATTGTGTTCGTAGTGAAAATTCGGATAAATTCTGGCGCTCATCTCATTGATGCTAACTCTTTCATATTGCTTTCAATAAAATTAAGCTATGCAACGTTTCCGATCGATGTATCACATGTGCAAGAAAATATTGCAGCTAACGTGGTATATCCGAAGTTCAGATCAAATACAGTAGATCAGCAATAGATTAAGTATTCATTCCTCAACAAACTTTATGATTTGGCAATGGCGATGATATGTCAAATATTTACAACGGTCATGCCTATCTTGATGGATACAATATTAGAGATAGCCGATTATCGATTGAATTTATCAAAAGAAATCTGGCTACAATCTACCATTCAGTACTTTCATTTTAGATGGTTAAATTTTTTTATCATGATCTTATATTACCACTTATTCTAGTGGATACTCTATATGAATCTTTTTTCTTTGTTCAAGTTCACGTATAGCTAATAATGTACGTGAAGTGTGCTTTGTGTTATCACTACGGTTTTCATTAAAGTTAAGGAAAACAATAATAATAATTTTTAAGGAAATGAATTAAGAGAAATGAACTGTGCACGCCGAACTGTTTTTTTGATGTGGAAATTCTTTTATTTTCTTGTGTGGTGGCTTCTTAAATATGTGTGAGCGTGCGCGCGTGGGTGTGCGTGAATGTGTACTTGTGTGTATGATTATTGCATGGCTTAATGCGGCTGTTCATCATCCATTGCGAATATTTCCCTTCCAGCAAGTTCAAGCCCAGCTGATGGCGCTTCAAAATCTTGCTGCTATGTCGCAAGCAGCTACGGCTGCTGCTACCACTACCACGTTACCACCACAATTGGCTCCAGCTACTGCAACATTACCACCATCGTTAGCTGCAGCAGCTGCTGCTGCGGCAGCAGCTGCTGCAGCCGGATCAACCGGAAATGCTACTACCGGAACAATGCTACAGAATAGTCGAAAACGTGCCTTGGAGGAGGAACAAGCTGCTGCTGCTGCTGCGGCGGCTGCCGCTGCTGGGCCATCAACGTCGCAACAGTTCGATCAGAATTCCTTTCTCCTAGCTGCTGCTGCTGCGGTACCAATTTTCCGTTTGTTTCTTTCTTTCATACACATACACATACACGCATTCTTTTTTTCGGAGTATTACCCCCTCTTCCTTCCAAAAAAAAGTCGTATTTCTTCGACGGTTTCTCTGGTACCATTAGGGTCGATTTTCCGTTACATTTGGTGCCTCCTTTTTAGTTTTCTATTTCTTTCTTTTCTTTTGTTTTTGCGCCTTTTGTTTGTTTTTTTGTTTAAATTTAGCTTAAATATCGTTTCATTTAAATTTATTTGATGTTTTCTACCGTTAATTCTGGAGTTCCTTCCTTGTTTTCTCGCATTCTCACACGATTACTTTGTTACATGTTGTGTGCCTTAAAGCATGAAAAGCTACCAAGGAAGAGAACTTTATGCTCCGCCATCATCAAACTGCTTAAATTTTTTCAAGCTAACTTCTCATTTTTTTTTTGTTTTTTTAATTATTACTTGAAGCCATTATTTTATTTTCCCAACGCATCACTAACCTTAGTTATAAAAAATATGCATGTGTAGTTCCAGGCAGGTGCTGTCCCACGTAAACGTCCAGCTGCTGAAAAAGGTGGTGTACCAGTGTATGCAAATGGTGCTACAGCCCAACTTGCTGCTGCGGCTCAGGTACCACAAGCTACCTTCAATCCATATTTGATTCCCGGTATCGGCTATATGCCAACTGTGTCATGTAAGTGTACTCTTTTTTTTTTAAGCGCAGACCTTTAAATTTTTCAAAATCTAAATCATCATAATGGTCAGTTCTAGTGGTCTAATTTTATTATTATTGATATTTTGTTCCAAATAACTTGACGAATGACATTTAGGCTAAACATAAAATATTTTGTGCCATCTTCTTTTCGATGCTATTGTTCAAGTTCAGATTTAATCAAGCAATGAAGCCTTGCACATTCATGGGAAAAGTGTTATCCTATTTTAGTGATAACACTTCTTTCATGTATCTCTCAATTTTTTGTTTCACTGTCGCAAATGGGATGAAAAAGCTTATGCTTCATTGAAAATCCACCTATTCTTTCGATGCACTGTTACTGCACAAAATAATTTGTTGCTGCTTCACTTTTCCCTCAACTTATTATCATTGCTAAAAGGGAAATTAGCTGCCAGTCATTAAAATAATTTAATAATCTTTTTAATAATCACTTTCATCATAATCATTTCATCAACACCTTTTCCAATGCAATGAAAATTTTCGTTGTTTTATCTCAAAAAAATTTCAACTTCTCTGAATGGCAAAAGTATTATAAATTATATTCTCTAAAGTTTATTATATGCTCCAAGTGATTCTCCAAGTTTAGTGAGAATGGCCAATATAAATGAAAATATCTTTGTGTGGTCAGAAAAGTTATTCCATTATTTGTTGTCTACTCATTTGCTGTCCGTTAATTATGCCTTTTCTAAGGGGGTCAATTAATGAAATTGATATGTAATTTCATGATGCAAGCATTTGAGAAAAAATTTTTTTTGTTTCCATCTACAATAATTACAGTAAAAAAGGTAATTAGAGAAACGGCAATTAAAAAAAAATTAAAAATAGTGTCAAGAATTTCTTATAATGAGGATGGATTATATATTTATTGTTTTTAGGAATGAAAGACTGGTACTAAAATTGATTATTTTCTTTCAAAATTAAAGAAAGAACAAAAAGAAAAATTTGTGCATGCTGCTATCGCTGCTTCAAACCAAAAATGCTAATATTTTGCTTTATTTTTTCAGTTAGTGGCCAGATTCCTCCACGTTTCTAAATGGTACCACAAAAAAGTTATACTACCCAATACAACCATTCAAAAAAAAACTACCCTATTACTATTGCTATTATTATTATACTGTTATTATTATCATTATTCCTACTATTACTACTACTGTCACAGAAATCAACAACAATAACAACAACAGCAAACATCAGCAACAACAACAACAACAAACATCAGCAACAACAGCAATCTCTTTCATGTCATAAAATGTATCTCTCTCATTATGCGCGTGGTTTGTGCTGCATTCTGTGATCCTTTCTTTGATGACGGTGATGTTCAAAACGTATTTTAATGTTGTTTTTTTTTCCTTTTATTTTAGATTTTCTAAAAAGTTTTATTTTCAGGATGATTTTTCTTTTTTTTTGAAATAGTCATTTTTCACTGTTTTGATGTTTTATTGTGTGTATGTGTGTGTGTAGTTAAGAAAAAAGTATTTTTCTTCACCTTAACAAGCATAGTGGCTGGCGGCTTTTTTCTTCACTCCCACTTTCACATTCCAATTTTTTTCACCCTGAATGAAAGAAATTTTTCAGGAATTTGAAATTAATTTTGAGAAATTCATTTCATACGTGTTAAATAATATCAGCACAGCAACAGCAGCAGCTGACGCCCAAACTCATTCCTCATTTTGGGAGTAATGATTGAAAATGAAATAAATACCTCAAAAAGGTAAAGTAATATTGGAATACTACATAAAATACGATTTTGATTTAATCCATCCATCCATCCTACCTACTCCTCTGCTCTTTCCATATGCTTTATCGCTCGCTTTTGGGCAATGTGCTTTAACCATAAAATGAGGGATACTTGTGTTATTTTTTAATTAACAATTTTTTAAAAATTTAACTAACACTAAATTCTTCAAGTTAGCAGCAGCAGTAGTAATTTTTGCATTATTTTTTTTGATGCTTTGATTTTTCCTTTTTTTGCCAGTTTCCCTTTTCAGAAATTCCCTACTGCAGCTTTCGACAGTTTTTTTGATTTTTTTCCATAGCAGTTTTAATTGCTAGTTATTGTCAAAATTCGTCTAAAATTTTTTACCACAGGAAAAACGCATAAGTGACTGAAGTGTTTATTGCATTTTGCAGCCCTAAGTTCTTTTTTTAGATTCATTTAAAGATTTTTGACTGTTTATAACCTATAATTGGTATGTATATATACTGGTTTAGAACATAGCCAATGATTAGAGCAATTGGAAAACTATTTGAATAGGTTCAGATAAAATATGTGGTTTAAAAAATTATGCGTAGAAATGGTTTAAAGCACATTATTACCAGAAAAGGGAGAGAGTGCTGCTGTAAAAATAAAATTTTTCCCCGAGAAAAATGTGCCAGAAATCTTAAAAAAAATCCGTCTAAAGCTTGCTTGCTGTTTTTACACGAAAAAGATTTTGATATTTTGTTATGTTGTCAAGGATGTTGAAAATTTGATTTCAAAAAAAAATATGCGAAACAATTCATCCAAGTATTTTTGCCTACATTGTACTAGCGAGTTATTTTGGAGCAATTTCAGCTCTAAAATTTAATCCGAAAAAAATTGATAATGTATCACTATATCCTTTTGGCTATGACCGTCTATCAGGAAAGATCAGGGTTCAAATCACATGCCTGTATGATGTGATAGTTTTATTAACAGCTTGTGTCGGATAGCGGGTACTAAAACATCACAAGTAGTTGTAGTTTTCAGCCATGATATCAATTCGCTGAATAGCTCTGGCTAATTTTGCTTCGGAAATTTTACGGTAATGCTGCTTGCCATGCTTTAGCCTCTTTTGGTCTGATCAGAATTGTGATTATCAAATGATGAGCTTCGCAAAAAATGAAGTAATACGTGATAGGAAGATGCAAATGCATCGCATCTGTTTATCTCGTGAATAGAAAGCACTGGAAAGGTTTGATAATGCATGCAACAGAAACGTAGGAAAAGAATTGAAATTTTACATATTATTTCTCGTTAGAATCAAATTGGAATATTTTGAGAGTATTTTCAATTAGCATCAATTCTTTTTTTAAAAAAATGATTCTCCTATGTAGAAGTCTCCTTATATTGATTGTTTTTAATAATGCAGTCATATTAGCTACAGGTTTTCCATATTAAATATATTTTAGTTGTCCAAATTTGGAGCGGGTAAATTACTTCTTTCACTTTTTTGGCTTTATATCGTAATTTGTTCAGCTTGAAGAATTGTTATGGAATTATAAGAGAAGCGATTCCATCCAGACAAGGGAAATTAAGATATAGTTCAATTCATAACGATTGCTTTTTCATTTCTGCAGCTGCTTTAATTTATGGTCTATTGCTGTTATATAACATATAGTCCGAGGTTTTTCCTACGCTTGACCGATTGCCATGTTGGAAGTTTCAAAATGTTGACATGGTTTCTAAGGAATGTCAAGGATAAGATCATATGGAGAAGTGAAGATTTAGGGTAATTTATTATAAAAATTCGGTTTTCAGACCCTACCTATGGTTGCGACCATTAAAGCGATTTTTGGTATCAGAGGAAATCCGAGATCAATTGGAGAAAATAATTTTGTTGAAGGCTTTTGTTTTGGTATGCATTTGTGCTGAAATGATGCTCAATTTTACCTTATATCATACGATATTCAAACACTCCTAATTCATATAGCGATTTAATAGATGTTCAGTAATTAAATTACGGAATTTATTACATTAAAGTAGGGTTGTGTATTAGATTTCACACAAGATTTGTTATTCATCTTTGTACTACCAAAGGATGATATTAGTAATTGAGCAATCTGAAAGCTGTAAAACAACTGTCATCTAGTTTAGGGACATAGCAATTGGCGAATTATTTGTGTACACTGTGATACTTGCCATTTACTTAAAATCTTTTTTATTAGTATATTGGTTGTGCGACCTTTCCTATTAGTAATTTATAAAAGGAATACACTTACTGAATTTCTGGTTACTGTCCATCGAAGCATATTTTTCCACGTCAAAAGAAAATTACTAATTTTTTTCTAGCCTTCTCTCTTCCTCTCTCACCTATCTGGATATATAAGCTAATTTTCATTAATAGAAGCAAAAATATGACAGATTTTACAAAATGTTTTTTAATCATGAGCTTTTTTTTCGGCTTCTATCAATTTTAGGTACTACTGTGCTATTTTCGGGAAGTTCGCGTATTAAATCTTAAATCGGGCAAACTTCATCCCATTACTTTATTTTTTGCTCCTTCTCTTTCAATTATTCCTTTAAAGACATAATGCAATTGCATGAATTTCTTTCAAGGAATAAATTAGACAGTTGAAATGGTGATTAACTTTTTCTTTTCAGAAGTTGTTTTAAAATTGTTTCGAAGTTTTCCTGAAGAAAATCTTCGGGAAATGTTGTTCTTCAGTCATCCCCTGAACAATGTTGTAAAGGAGAAACAATTTATCAACTTTCAGCAGAAGTTCCGACAAAAAGAATAGATGCAAAGGGCGAAATGGATTGAGAAGAAAAGGAACTCGAAATTTTATCTTTTTTGTTCATGCATTTGTGGTAGGCTTAAAAATTGAACTCTGTCAATCTATAAAAAGAAACTTTTGCAGTTGTTTCTTCATTTTTTATTTCAATATAGGGATTTCTACAAATAATGCAAAATACTCTTAAGGGAGTAATTGACGAGATGGGATCTTTTCTTTCTTGCCTGTCAGTTTTTTAAGTGAATTTGGAGACGATCCTAAAGGACATGAGATTTTGAAAGAAAGAAAAGCTTCGTTAGCATAGAGGGCTTCTCAGATTTGATTTCACTGTGATAACCAAAAATTCTGTGCTATCTTTATGAAAATCTGAATATCATATACCATGCATCCGAGATCAAAAATAATCATTATTTATTTTACAGAATACAATGACATGACACTATGTTGTGGTAATTTAATGGAAGATACGTTCAACGTTGGAAAAAGATAAAAAAAAGAATAGATGATGCGGGAGAGACCTGGTAACTTTTCTTATCAATTTTGGTCGGAGAAAAAAGTGATCATATTGTGATTCATGGCAGCTGATCTAAAGCAAACAAGGAGGAAGTTGTTGAGCATCAATTTAAACAAATAAGATAAGATGTCTAATCTTGCAAACTTATTCGTTATATATGCAAGATTTCATATTCCATACTTTTATTGCATTGTTTGTTGCAATGGCAAAATCATTTGATGATATATGTATGTATTATATTGGAATAAATAAAGCAGGATTAAATCGATCAAAACATTCTGTCTAAAAAATTAAATTGGAAAATATGAAGAAAGATGTAGTACATATAGTATATGTAATGACATCATTACTACCTGAAATCTTAACTGAGAGTTCATGTAATTTCTTTATTTCTATTATTGGCTATAAGTTCGAGAATTAATTGCAGTAATATAGTATTAATTGAAAAATAAGGTTAAAAGGTATTGATTACTCCTAGTCATGCCTAATGAAACAAATGCAAATCTTTTCATGTAGAATTGATGTTTTTCAATCCCAAATATATGGAAATTTATCATAAATGCTTTAATTCCACATCCAATAAATTTTCAGCGAGAAATGATGCTAGATTGTCTGCTTATCCATAAAGTTGCCAGTTATTTTTCCAACAGTAGCAAATCATGAGATCTAGGAGTAACGATTCTTTTGTCCCATCTTTTCTTGCTTAGCGAGTAATTCTCCCACTGCTTCGCATTCATTCATTTTTGGAAGCCTGATGAAAAAAGATTTCTATTGTTAGCAGCTTTTAATTGTTTCTAATGCCAGTTAACCGCTCAAATGAATCCCATCCAAATTTATCTTTTTTTGTTATTTTCCGACCGATGATATGCTGAAAGCAACACTTCAGAATGATGCTGACCACATATACTGTCATACATCCAACTATAATTCAAAACTTCATGAGTGAAAGGTCTTTTTTGAAAGTTAAATTGGAAAATGATTACATGAAAAAATTTCTACCACAATCATTCTTCACGTAAGTCTTTTGTGAGCTGCTACCAAATAAATATTTCAGTACCCATATGCAGATTTCCATGGCTTCATAAATAGCTTGAAAGTAAGATTATTGCAATGCAAAATGGTTTTCTGCGTAATCTACACAACCGGAAATTTATTTTACTACAGTCCTGTTACGTTTTATTATACAATACACATACAAAATTTGTTGATTTCACCCTTACATTCATCTACTACAACGCACGAAGGTGTTGTATTCCAGATGGAAGAGATGTTTTAATATGCGCGAAAATAGCCGCCAGTCCTTGCTAAATACTTAACTAAAACATAATTTGAAAGGAAAAAAAGGCTTCTAGAAAATGACTAAAATTAAAATGAAAAAACCCACGATGATATACGCCAAATTTTGTCTTTGAAAAAATATGAACAAATGAGAGAATAACACGTATCACACGATAACTGAACGAAAAAAATTATATCAGATCAAGATCGACGTTTGTAAAGCAAAACCGCAGAGAAGACATTGATTTTTAGAAAATTTTTTGCACAAATAATTTTTAAACATCAGCAACGTACAGCTGTAAAATTTTCAGTATTTCAATTTCTAGATATATTTAATTTAAACATATTTAGTTTAAATTGATTTCCTAGTGATCCATATATTATGTGTGGCCACATTTCCAACACAAGAATTACAGCACTCAGGTTTCCTAAATTGTATTGAAGAATTATAAATTATAATTTGTAAAAATTTTTCTTTACTCAATATCTTTACTGCTAGATATAATTTGAATTATGAATTGCCTCAGTGTTCTAAAATATTACGAATTTAATGGGTCTACATTTAATAATACGACTCCGCAAGTTAATGAATAACTGCGAGTTCAGAAATCCAGAAATAGAGTTTCGTAAACAACCCATTACCAAAGAATCCAACTAAAGCTATTCATTTACAAGATTGACCGGGCGAATTTAAATTATATGCTGACACTTGGCAGCAAGGACTGTAGATGAAATACTTGAAAATCTGAATCGACAACATACTATGATAGAAAACTTCAAAAAGTAAATCCTAAACTGTAAGCACTTTATATATATATATCTGTAGGAGTTAACATCAATCCATTTCTGCAACAAATCCTGGTTCCACAGAAAGAGTATCCATAATCCTGAAACCATTCTAATTCTTGATCTAGAAGTTTTATCGTCCATATGTTGCTCCAATTATCTCAAAGTAAACATGTCAGCAATGAAAGACTTTTTTCTACATTATAAGTAATCTAAAAATTTGCTCCATCCCATTTCAGACTTAAAGGTGCATGAAAAACAATTTTGAAGATTACTAATAAAAAATACCTCTGTCTGCCCCAGAGGCGAATATACATGGAAGCACCAGAAACAGCACTCAGTCCAAGGGTCATTGGTACCAGAATTCCTCGACAGGCATTAACACCAACTTTCCACCGAAAAAAATAACTGAGCCAATTATTAGCTTTTCTTAATTTCGATATTGCAACATCATCTCCTTGAAGTATAGCCTAGAATATAATAACAATACGAAGAATTCAGCATTATCGAAAGATTTGTTAATAAACACAGTATATGTGAATAAATCTAAAATTAGTCGAAAAAAGTATGGAAACGCTTACTGAAGCCGCTGTTAAATAGGGTGTGGAAAGCATTGGAAAACAGATTCCACCTAACAATGCAGTAGCTATATTGCCCAAAATTAGACATGTATCGCAAAGATCACCATGACTAAAAGTTAAATTAAAATTTGGCTGAAATAAGAATTTAAAGCTGACTGATGAAAGCTAATGATATTCGGAATCGTTCTTTTATATTTATGATTGCTTTTATGGTCAAATAAGTTAATTCATTCATGTTCTTCATAGCAAAGGTCTATCAGTTTATACTGATATACAAACTTCTGAGGAACAATATTTTCCTACATGACTTATTTTAGTTCAATTTTCACCTGTATAAATATCTAGAAACAGCATTTTCATTAATGCCAAAATAAAGAAGGGCAGAACTGTAGAGAGCAATCAACCAAGTCAATCTTGGACATTTCCGCAAACTTTCAGCGTACGAATGATTTGCATCACCAAGGAAAGTATGAGAATTGACACGAATCCCTGAAATCCATGTTATAACACTAATCTGAGAGTAATCATTCTGATTTCCTCTAAAGGACCAACTAAACACAAATGCCATACTAACAGCAATGGGTGATGTGAGAATTATATTAGAAGAAAACAGTTACAAAGGTCAAATCTTTTAGGATTAATGATTTTCGGGAATGTCTTACATACTTCAATATATTATGATAATCTTAAGACAGTGAAAGAGTTTTTCCCAATCATAGTCATCAAAAGTCGCACATATTGTATAATTCACCTGCCATAGTTATAAAAAAAATATTTCAGAACTACTTTTAAATCGGAAACTTACCGATTACAATACCAGTGGTACCGCAAGCTATAAATGTGGCATGTGCTGGCCAAAATACAGCCTTCTTTTCTATTTTAATCGGCCATGCTTTGAAAATTTTTCGTAAATAATTCGCGTCACCCGAAAACGATGAAATGACAGGCGAAGGAACGAATATTGGCATTGTACTGAAAACGATCTCCCGAAAATATGGATGAGTGAATTAGTTACGTGTTCAGTTCCTTTTCATACAAAATTCATAAGCTGACTTCTTCAGGACCGTATTATCGATCTAGAAGTATCCTTCCCAGGATGAAAGGAGAAAATGTCATATCAGTACAAAAGATGTGACACAAAAGACGGTTCATTTATTTCAGCCAACCACATCTCCTAACACATGAGGAAAACATAGTAGAAGCATTATTTACCTGACATCAGATCCCATAGAAGATGCATCACTATTCAACAAAGAGTGCTTCCACAAATCGACTGGGTTTAATGTGCTCATCGCATCAACTGGCCTATACAAGAATTCGTAACTCTCGGAAATTAATGGGATTTACCAGATAACAGTACCATTCGTATCGCCTCTCAAACTAAATTCTCCAAACTTCAGAACAGTGATCGAAACAATTCTACCACCGACTACAGACATAGGTTGGAAATATTTGGTTTTTAGTTCTTTTGGTATTTGGTGATCAATGTTTTCAGTTTCCGTTTTATCATGAAATTTTGTTTGTGGTAGAAGTTGACGTCAAAGAGGTGCTTTAGAATAACTGACAAATTATTTCATACAATCCCTCACTAAGATAATCATGTTAAATCTTGTTTACTTCCATATAATTGACATAAAATTAATTGCCAAATAAATAAGATTTGGTGTGACATGGAAGAGATTGTGTGAAATTATTTTCAGGTACGACTCTTACAGTATAATTTGCGAAGACAATAAATGTCGTAAAGTGATGAAATCATACAATTATATTATGATCAATAAATGGCCTTCCGGTGTGCTTGTTCGTTTTATCATTTAATACATTCCCAGCCATAAAAGGATTATATTGGAATAATTCATTAGATCTGTAAATCATTACAAATATCGGAAACATATTCACTTTTGTCCGTAATTTTTCATTTCTGCAAACATCGAAAACATATTCACTTTCATCGAAAACATATCATTACAAACATCGAAAACATATTCACTTTTGTCCGTAATTTTTCATATGATTTGCTATATTTATTTTGTAACTAATTTAGGCATAATAGCTTTGAATGGTGCTGCGGACGCTTTTACCATGAAAGTTCTATATCTCTTATCGTTTTTTCATTACCTTTCAGTTATATTTAACCGATGAAATTCTCTGCATTTTGATTTCTATTATGCTGCACTATGATGATGTCCTTTATAATTGGATATAAATGCGTCTTGTAAGAACTTTTTAAATACAAATATGTGGATGTATACTGTAAGGACGTTTTGACCATATACTTGGCACTTAAGAGTAATTAAAATATCAGGAGCGACCTCAATTGCATAATATATTGCAGAATTAGAAACATGATACATCTGAGCAACATTACTGTAAGCTAAAAGGATGCGTTGGTGTCGTTTTCTGTTCTGTTGCTCATACCGTCTTACACTAGCACTTTTGGCTCATTTCAATTGGTTTGCGTCTATATATTTTAATTGTATCTATTTCGTTTTGTGGAAAAGTTACGATTTGTTGTGGTTCTGGATGCATCTAATCCTATGCATATGCTTTAAACCATTGCGAACTAAAAACTGCTTGATTATTTGGTGCAATTTGATCTGCAAACGAATTACTCTTTATCCGAATAATACATATAAGGTGAGATTTTTAATTTTGAACTAAAATTTTCCAGAAGTTTCTGAAACTTCAAATCAAGTAATACATTCATTCACACATATTTTATGCCGACGATAAGATTATTCTAGGAAATTTATATGCTTGAATATAGAAAACTACAAAAAACGAAAAGAAAACAAAAACGTGGTATTAATGAAGCAGAGACATACGATGGAAAACGAGAAGAGGAGGATTCAAGCAATGATAATGATTCAAGCGATGGTGAAGACGTTGATGCTGCGGGAATGTTAGTCTTTTGTAATGCTTTATCCTCTTAAGTACTATTTAGGAAAAGAATCCATTGTCCTTTATCACTTAGTCTTTTCTTGGACTTTCATCACTCTGAAAATATTGAACTGGGATGATTTAGTAACATAATAAGATCGATTGAAAAGATAAGATAAGGATAAGATAAGGATGTGTTTAATAAAGATAAGGATGTGTTTAATCTATAAAGTCACCAAAATTGATTTAAATGAGAAACAAATTTAGTAAGCGAACGGAATCGGAAGAATTAAATTTTCCAAGTCTAGCTGATAACGAAGAATGTGAATGCAGGAAGCGAATATTCATGAATGAAACGGTAATATCATCTGCCAACAGGTTGCGACAGTGTGATCATAATGGTCATTCATTTATTCTTTTTTTTATTTAGATCTAAATTGTAAGTTTAAATGTGGTTATGCATACACTGCAGTGGTGCATGACAGTGAATTATATGAATTGATATGGGATATCTCTACAACGCTTATAAAAACAATCACGACTTTCCATTCCCTTCTCTCCTTTCTACTTCCTTTCCTCCAAAAATGTTAATTTTGGACACACTTTTTTAAAAAGCTTTGCCAAAAATTTTCAACTCTTCCGGAAAACTAATTTGCCATTTATTCATAACTAACATTTTAACTCATACAGAAGCACCCATACCACCGCCTCGTCTAAAGCGCACAGCAAAATCACTTGAAGAAGGGAATTGTGTTCGCGAAGCTGGTTCGCATAAATCTACACGTGGACGTTGCAATCGATTTGATATTCGTAACATGATATTGAAGCCTTTTAAAAACTGCAAACAATGCGGGTATTGCGCTCTCTGCGGGTACATATTATTATTTAATTTTATAGCATACCCAAGAATTTTGTTGTTTTCCTTTGCTGCAAATATTTTTTCTGCTCTCCCTCTTATTTTTTGATTCTGAATTGTTTTACAGGCTTCACTTTTTAGTGCCAAGTTTTGCATTGAATGGAAGTAAACTCAAATGCTCTTCATTTATAATTTATTATTTCAAAATTATTTTTAGAACAGAAAGATATTCCTTACGTGATGCTGTGGAAATGAAAAATAATGGATTAAATATTATATCAGATGCCAGAAATCAGATAGGATTGGCTGACCGAGTACGTCGATATCTGCCCGTCGGTATCCGACGAGAAAAGGGGAATGGAGAAACACATGAAGAAGAGAATGGAGAAGCTTATTCGCATAAATCCACACACGGACGTTGCAATCGATTTGATATTCGCAATGTGATATTGAAGCCTTTAAAAAACTGCAAAAAATGCGGGTATTGTGCTATCTGCGGGTACAAATTTTTATTATTTAATTTTACAGCACGCTCAAGAATTTTGATGTTTTCTTTTGCTGCAAATATTTTTTGTGCAGTCCCTCTTATTTTTTGATTCTGAGTTGTTTTACAGGCTTCACTTTTTAGCGCCAAGTTTTGTATTGAATGTAGGTAAGCTCAAATGCTCTTCATTTATAATTTATTATTCCAAGATTATTTTTAGGACAGAAAGACATTCCTTACATGATGCTGTGGAACTGAAAAATAATGGATTAAGTAATATATCAGATGCCGGAAGTCAGATACGATTGACTGAACGAGTACGTCGTTATCTGCCCGTCGGTATCCGTGCTGAACGGCGTGACTCATCAGTTAGAGAAAGTAATTTGAATTATATATATATATCTCTACTGTTGTTCCATCTCTATTAATTTATTTCATTCTGTACTTTTGAGCCTAAACAGAATGAACGAGTTATTGATGATATATTGGTGATCTGAAATTTGGTGATACCATGATGATCTGCCTTCTCTTTTGCCTTCATTTTCGTAATATTTTCGTTTCAGATGATATAGATATCCTCACTCCCGATTTTACAAACAAAAGAGATCTTACCAGTGCGAAAGAAATTTTCCTGCGTCAACGACGAGATCAGAGAGTACTGAAGAAACGACTGCGAGCCCAAAAGCGGGCTGAGTTAGCCATCATTGCGAAATATGAAGCGAAGTGAAACTTTTTTTTGCTCTTCTGTTCTTAGGTTTTGTTACATTGTGCTTGGTAAACTCAAATTTCATAGTTAGCCGCTCTCCTTTACTTTAATGATCTAGATAGAATAGATACCACCACTTTCAATTTGACTAATAAAAAAGATCCTGTTAGTGTGCATTAACCATCCTCATTTCCTGCTTCCGCTAATTTCTATGATCAAGTATGATTCTGCACAAGTGCAATCACAACTTTATATATTTTTAGTGCATGTAATTGGTAATGGTAAGCATATTTTTATTGCATATTACTATATTTTCAGGCAAAAAGCGATTTCTAGTTCAATTGAACTTCTGTTGCAAATTTTGCAAATGATGGCTTCATTTGCGATTCTTATTGGTAATATTCGCAAAACATTTATTCCTGCTCATTTTAATTGGCTTAAGCATGGTCGTGATGACAGTATGGAGCTAATGATATTGTGGAGGTCAGTTTTGTTGATAAATATGGTCTTTTATAAATGGATCATTTTTTCCTTTCGATAACTTAAGTCTTTTGCATTTAAAATCATGCCAAATGAAGTTGAGAAAATTAATGATCTAGAGAACTAAGGGAATAATTTGAGATTGTGTGTTTTGAGTGCGTTTGGTAAGCAGATGTGATATCGGAAGAAGTGGTACCTTGAATAATTATGCCCTTTTTGTGACAAATAATTCTCAAAAGTTTCAGGCATTGATTAGATGGTTTTTTGTTTTCTTTTGGTTCTTTTAAATTTGTCTTGTATTTCAGATGTACAGTATTTCTTGATGTGCTTCTATTTTGGATTAATGTTATCTGGGTTTATTGTTTGCAATGCCATTTATGCTGTCGACTTGGACCGTTTAAATTTTGGATATGGATATTAACATTGGGGCTAATTGGAGGTATCTTCGTATTGTATCCGATGTCCTATGTTCAACGCAATCTGGATATAAGCTGGTGTCAATTTAAGCCGAATACTATACTTGCACAATACCAACCGAATTGGTAATTTTATTTCATTACTTTCGCACCTTAAATTTCTAGTTTTTACACGTTTCTTTAGTTTATTCCACCGTTTAGCTGAAATGCTTTTAAGAGAATTGTTTTGATTTGTTTCTGTTGTATTTTGTTCACCGGTTTCATCGGTCTCTGCTTTTATATTTTAAGCTAATATATGTTATATACATTTTATACTAATAATTGTGTGTGTTTTATATGTCACAATGTTTTTCATTTCGTTGATAAGTCGTGAATTGGTTTTTCTCTCGTTCTCTCTATAAATTATTTTAAGAATGAAATCTTTTCCCAAATTTTTTAATGAAATGTTAATATTTTTTAATTTTTGCGACGAATTAAGCATTTAATATATTAGATTTGAAAGTGTCGGAGCACCTTCACCCAATATATCGAAAAAAAATAAAAACTTTATAGAAACTTTACTTTAGAAACTTTACTAGAAACTTTACTTTCTCCAAAAGCTTATTTTATTTTTACTTTAGATAATTAAAAAAGTTGCATTTGTTTAGACTGTAACAAACTGTAATATTTAAGAGGATCAAAATTGTTATTATTTGCATTGAAGCCAATTTTCGCAGCTTCTGGTTTTCATCATATTAGGATTCATCACGTTTTGTTTTTGATTCAAGTCTTATATAATGAGTGCTTCTTAATTTGCATTTCCACAGCAGGTATGTGATCACTGGATATATTTGGAAGCAACCACTTCGATTTTTCAAACTTAGAGTTTCGAGAAAAGTTTTAAATTTTAAGTAGGATTAAATTTGTTTTATATTTTGCAGTAATACATAATACTTTATATCGTGCACTGACAAAAGTAATTTTTTTCTTTCACCACAAAAATAATATCATCGCTAGAATTTCGTGAAAAATTCGAGTTGCGGGGAATTTAATACATATGCAAGTATTTATTGTAGATATGAGTACACAAGTTTATTTGTAATTTCCTTACACACATTTTTGATGAAGTGCTTGAAAGAGGAAAATGTTTCTATTAATTTTCATTAATACTGCTGTAAACATATCATTTGTGTTAGACAATGCAATTTTGATCTTACTTTAGCGTAAGTTATGTTAGGATTTCATCTTATTTTGGCTAATTGCTGTAAAAGTTATGAAAGCTTTCATTGTATTCCTGATAAGACTAACAACATTCATTATATTCATCTCTTATATGTGCTTACATATATCTTATATAAGCTGTTTTGCTAGCATATTCATAGCTTGAACATACATATGGCAAATAAAAACTCTTTTGAAATCTTTCCAACTTACAAAGGATGTGACACATATGATAAAGAAAGGTTTATTGAAACTTTTCTAGCCGAATTTTCAATTTCAAATTAATTGATTTTTTTTGTTGCGCGAAGTATGCGAAATAATGGTGTTAATGCAGAAGCAACTTATCCGATCAATTAATTTAATTGCTCTGCTCTGGAAAAAAATGACAAAATGTATAGACAGTCCAGTTTCCACTCCTCACTCATCGTAACATCTGTTTTTTCCTGTCAACGTTATGATCATGATAGTAGAAATGGTAATAATGATTCACTTTTTTTAATATCGTTAATATCGAAAACTTCCTTTTATAGAAACTAATATATGTACTTATCAGTGGATTATGAGATTGGATCAGAGTGATTTCTGTAAATGTTTACGGTTTTATGTCATTTTGATAAAATTTTAGCCACGTTTTTCTTTTAGTTCTATATATTTGAACAGGCTTTGTCGTAAACATAGGCATCGCAATTTAAGCTAAAGCGAATTAAATTGCAACAATCGAGAACTTGGTAGCTAGGGTTACTTGAGTTCTCTGAAAGGTTGTAGCATTTTACTTCCTTAATTACAAAATCTTTGAAACTTTAGTGGCTGTCTTTACATTTTTAAAACTAGTCAAGATATCCAAACACTTTGCAGTCGCCGTCAATCATCATTCCAGCCAAACAAAATAACATAATTTGGAGATTCTGTGATATTCATCGTGAATTAGATCTGTTACATCGAATATAATTGCAGTTTAAATCACCGTAACGCTACAATCTTTTGAAAATAAGAATTTAATAGAAATACTTTGATATGTATAACTTTGAATATATAACTTCGGAACTTTTGAAACAAGAGAAATTTTTGAATTGAAAATTGCCAAAATAACATTCCTAATTAATTAACAGTATTATTTCTTTGTCATCGTCATTTCAGTATCATAATTAACTATCCATCATCATTTCGAGAAACTGTCAAAAAAATCTATTTTTTTTCTAGATTATTTTGGAAGATGATAATCATATGTCTATGTCGAAATGAACATAATTCCAACAGGCATGATTTTTTCTTCGTCAGAACTTAATTACAAAATCCAACTTTAGATTTGCATAGCATTTGGATATAAACTAAATTGCAGCACTTTCAGTGTGCTTCGTAAGTTTTGGAACTAATTCTGATAGCAAAATTAATTGTCTCCCTGATGCCAACAAATGAATGTGGAAAAGTGGAACAAATATAATGAAAAAAATTCTTAAATTCTGAATATTAATGTTAAATTAAAAATTCTTTGCAAATTCTTTCCATCAGTAGTTAGTTTAGTAAAGAAATTTGATGCATTATGTAAATAAATCGATAAAATTATATAAAATATAAATTACATTCTTATTTATTAAAAAATTCATTTATTCTCATCATAATGAGCGATTCAGGTCCGAGAATTTATGGTTAGCAACTGCCTTCTGAACATAAAACAGCGAAACGATTGTTTATTTTCGGTGATAGATCATCTTTGACAGATATCGCGAAAGAACCATCTCCTTCAAATTTTGCCTTAGATTCTTTTGCTGGAATCCATTTGTTATCTATTTTCTTCCATGTTTTAATGATCCAATGCTTCTGATCACAATTTTCACCTTTAACCTGAAAAGAATTTAAATATAACTTCATGTTTTACTTTTTTTCTTCAAAAAAAGCTCAAACCTTTCAAGTTATATTAATGTGAAGCATAAAACAATAAGCAATACAGTCTTATCTAAATGAGTTCATAAGATTTACTTTATCATTCTTATCAACTAAACATAACTGAATTAATAACCTTTCAGCACTGCACATCAGTTCAAGTACAAAATTTGTAAAATTTATGAAATATTTCAACATCCTTCAATTTAATAATGCATTATCAAATCACTGAATGCTTCACTTTATTACACAATTAAATTGATAGTATTTTTAGAAATAAAAAACTATTTCAGAGCAATTTTTGAATGCAAAAAAAATAATAGAATTGATACTTTCTAAAAAACTATCTATGAAAAATATTGATATCACAGATTAAAAGATTAATGTTTCATGAAATTATCATAAATGAATAAATTAGCAACAAACCAAAGCGGTACGAATTTCATTTTTTTTTGTAAATGTCACGCGTTCGGTTTTCATTTTGATTGCTGGTACATAAATTTGCATTTGAAATGGTTCATTTGTTTGCGACTCCATTTTTACTTTAATTTTACATGCTGTTATTGATAGAATACAGCTAGTTAAGGTTATCATAGCTGTTATCAATGAGTACCACATCCTGCAACAACTCGCTTGTATTACAACACATCATGAATTTTTTTTAAACATTGAATTTGTTAATGAATTGATCATTGAACGTGTAATTTTCTAGTAGTATAAGAATCAGCAGTAGATAAATTAAGAAGAGGAAGACATAAATTTACATTGAATTTTTAATTTTAATATTGCAAACACTTATCTGTCTATATTAATTTCATAACTTTGTAAAATATTCATTTTTAACTCTTTCATTCTTCTATCTTTACATTAATATTATGTATAGTTTAGATTAATTTCCTTTAATTTCCTTATTCATTAACAAAGAATAATAGTGTCACAATGAATAATAATAATATTCAAAATCTGAAGTTATGTCAACAAAAAAAAAAACATAATTTTCTTAAACAATCATTCTTCTATAATAGGAATCCGTTAAAGGAGCATTTAAAATGACCCTAATTAAAATGATTTCACCGATTGCATCACATATTTCAATGTTCCACAAATAAACTAGGTTACAATTGACAAAACTGACAGAAATTAATTGGGTACGATAATCAAAAACAGCTTCGAACATATTTTGATTTTAACAATTTGACATACCTATAAAATCCCCATAAATTTGACCCTCTAAAAATTTCCAAATTAGAAACTTCTCTTAGCAAACAAGAGATTGCTAAATATTTCATGAAACAATCGCAGTAAAAAAAATAAAGTTTGTTGTTAATTTCGATCCAACAACTCATCGCTTTATTAGATGAAAAAAATCATTGATGTAACTAAATGGTTTGATGAGTGCCTTTTTCGAGTCATAATGAACTTTGACAAATTAGATAATGCAACTGTTGAAGGAGAAATCACAAGCAATATTTGTCTGCATAAATCAATACTGCATCGACAATAACTTTTATTTCCTTAGCACCCAGTAAAGTTAGGATTTACCCAGAGAGCAGAAAATACCGGTATGATCACTTTAACAAATATCAAGAATCATGAATCGTTATGTTCTTTTTCTACTTTTCTGAATTGATATTTGCTCATCGTCATCTATCCTTTTTACAATTCGTTACTTCTCACTACAAGTTTTATTAGTCATTTAAAAAGAAAGATTAAAATGACTTAATTCGAGACAGCAACGGGACATTATAATCCCAGTACGAAATCGATTACAGAATTGTTAGGCAAGTCTCTCTCCTAAAACTATTGTAATGTATTATTTTCAAAAATATTCCATGTACCAGCATATTTCCGGTTATTTGGTATTCGAAATATTTTGTCCGCATATTTTCGGTTACTTGAAATAAATATTGGAAATAAATTTTTATTAAAAAATTTGCATTAATTATAGGAAATACATCATTTGAAATCGTCGTTATGATTTCTAACAAATGCTTTAATCTTTTCCCTTTTTTGCTTTCAACCAGCTGTAAAAGGTGTTTTCGACGAAATTTAAAGCTGAATTCGATTATTAAATAAATGTGGCCAGCTACTAATAAAATACAAAAATTTTTAAAATATCTGCTTTAATTACAATGTTTATTAAGTGATATATAATAAATAAACAATGAATTATGATTATAAATAGAACAAACCATCGAGTAAAGAAAGGAAAGAAGAAGAAGATCAAAATAAAATTAATTTTCAAATTAGGTCATTCATTGTTATCTCAAAAAGCAGTAAAGAAAAACAACATTTCGTTTTGTTTTTCTTTTATTTATTATTATTCCTTACAATAAACAATTATATTTGAGGATAACTATCCCACAAATAAAGGATATGAAAATGCTGAATTTATTTATAATTTCATTTAATTGTAGCCTGTTTGGGAAAATTTCAACGTAGTAATTTACATCTTGCAATATCTAAAAAGTGGAATTAATAAGAGGTATTAGTTAGAAAAATATTCTTAGAAATTAAAAATAGATAGGAATAAAACAAATAAAGGGAATATTATAAAACGGTGCAAATAATTAATTTCTTAATCCTCTGAGATATATTCCTCCTTTCAGTTCCAAACTGAGGGATTCAATAGTTTCATTTAACAGCTTCTGTTTATTTCGGTTTCTTTGTAAGCAGCTATCAGCTGAAGGGTTGAACGTTTTGTTGCTGCAGGGATGGGCGATGTGAGCGAAATGAACAGCTATTATTTGAATTATTTCTCTCTACAGATTCAAGAAAGCTGACGGGAGATTTAGGAGATTCTTTAATATATGATATAAGTAGTCGAACAAGGTGATTATGTTACTATGAGAGCAGTAATCATTATTTTTGACATCTTGACGGAAGTATATAAATGGTTTTTTTCCTTTTGAAAAAACGATAAAGATATTGCAGCAATGCTGTGGAAGCAATTTGTATATCCACGATCAGTCATTGTTTGTCCACGAAACTGCAATTCATTGGTATCAGTACGGACAATACTACTATCGTACTTTTACCGGGTAACATATTAGACTCAAATAAATTTCAAAAAACGAACTTTTGCAGAAGATTTACTGAAAAAATTTTTTTCTAAATTTCTAGGAACTTTTCTTGACTTTATTCATCATACTAGCGCCTATTGTAGTTCTAACTGACCGGCGTCGAATTTCACATTCGCGATCTTTTGGTTGTTAGTTGTTTTTCTATGCATTATGCAGTAAATTTAAAATTCGTTTCTTCTTTTTGGAGGAGAGAGAAGTTTTGGATTATGCAAGAAGGTTCTCCCAAGACTTTTTTCAGCGATCTCCTATGTACTATTATTGTCGGCCATATCGAAGACCAATATTACCTTTTTTGGATTCGGCCCGATATATGCACGATAGTTTCAGTAAAAATCCGTCGACTTCAGCGGGTCTCAGAGTTACTAACGAAGAGAGATTGCCAACCAAAGAGCAGCTATTTTATGTGGATTTACTCACCGATGTGTTGGTACGTTCGTCTTAAAATATGAAGTTCAGTTATCAGTGTCTTATTTTTGGTTTCATAAATTTCATATTTGAATTGAACTTTGGTTACGTCTTCTTCTCTTTGATTTCTGCTCTTTTGCTATACTATGTTCACTTTCATTTTACTTAATTATCGTTAAAAATGGATCAGGATTTAAGAATAATAGGAACAGAATTAAAGAAAGTTTTCCACTGCTATTTTATAGTTTGTGTGCAAAACTTAACTTTATTCTTAACAAATTTGAGTTAAATTTCTAGAAACGGGAAATGAAGCGATGCAAATTGAGTACATTTTAGGTACCTGGATTTTTAAGCAATCACAAAGAGTTTTTTAAATTTATGAAGCTATGTACCAAAGATATTGTCTACGATGATTCGATTTTTAATCAACATACCCAGTATCGTTTGTTTTTTTCAATTTGTTTTAAACTTTGTTTAGAAAATTTCAACATTTTATTTTAATATTCATTTCTTATTTGTTACTCATTTGTTCTTTCATTATCTCAAGTGATCTTCCTTTTAAGCCAAATTAAGAAAAAATTTTATATATGTAGAAAAGTGTGATTATTCTGCCGGGCTCTCATTCAGATGTGTGATTTATGGAAATCTGATTTGTTTAATTTGTTAGTGAATTTCAGATCAATTTGTATTTGCAGAGGCATAGAGAGATTTGTAAGACGTGTTTCGCTCTCCAAGTTATACTTCGGTGCAATGCAATCGGCCAGCAAGTTTGAGGTATGGTTTATATCTGTGCACTGCATTTATATTATAAAGCACTGTTTGTGAATACATCCTTACAAAGCAGTTGCTTTCTAGAAACTGGGATCATGTATCTATGAAAACAGTGATGTCGTTGTAGTTCTTTGGCGGATGATGACCATAAAATTATATCATCAGGTATGAATTTTATAATTAATTACTTATGCCTCGTTTTTTGATCTCAAAGTTAATTGTGTATCGAATCTTATTATTTTTGTTTTTTGCAGCAAACAGATACCGTTGAAGGAGCGCTAGATATTCACCTTGATGAGAATGGACGTATTTACAAAATTAATAACCGGCCAGTAAGTTGCTTGAAGAATTCTTGAAGCTTATAAATAGTTTTGAAAATTTTTGTTAGATTTCCAACAGTTTTATATTTCAGCACTTGTTTTTCTTAAACATTGCTGATCAATTTCCGAAATAATTTTTTGTAATTTAATTTAATTTTTGAAGATAACTCGGAATGACAATGAAGATGCATCTATCCTATCAAAATTAAAAGAAAGTGCGAAAACTGGAAATGGTGAAGGTCAGCGGTGAACTATCTGTGCATAGATGTTGATTTGAATCATAACTCCTCTTAAAATTCGTTTTCTTTTTCCGTCTGCCATTTTTATTTTGCTGTTAAGTTCCTACAGAAAGACAATGCAATTTTTTCCTTTATGGAAGAAAGTTAATTTCATACATGTTGCAGAAGTTCTTGATTCCTATCAAGAACCGTCATGGCTTCTTACTTTTTTTTTTGGAAACTAGTTTGCTAAAGTGAATATTCTTGTATTATAATTTTCGCTTATTTTTACCATCTTTACTATTCTACTAAAGACCTCGCTTTTTTGATCGATCAGATCAGTTTATTATTTTTGAACATTTCAAGTTTGATTCCATTTGATAAGCCATTGAATTTAAGGTATTTGCCAAAAAATGCTACTATTTTCCAAATGTCAGGGATAAAACTGGTGCATTCTGAAGCGTTGATTTTCCTAATCGTTTGATTGTTCTTCTTTTTTTCTATTTCAATCTTTCAAAGCATATAAAATTTCGCATGTTTTTTTGGTTGACAAGCAATGTTTTTAGCATGTTTTTATGAATTTATATCCTTGCTTGCAGCTTTAGTAACAACAGTACAAATGCGAACGATATTGCGATATTTGCTCCATCTTGCTGCTCCCTCTTCTACTTATTTTTTAGTTTCACGTGCTTATAATAATGGAAAAGGTAGCAGAGGACCGGAAATGTTTCAGTTGGAGCATGTACGGAAAAGAATAGAAATGACGGTAACAGTCTTCGTTAATTTTGCTTTGTGTGTAGGTTTTCTGAATTGAAAAATTTGAACATAGAATTTATGTCCTCCGCTTACTTTTTAGTTTCACATGCATATAGTAGTGGAAGAGATGGAAGGAGGTTTTTTGCAGTTTGAAAGCTTCGAGCATTTTGGATTTGTCCTTATTAGCAATTGACTCCAAAATGGTCTGAAGCTTGTGTTGAATTTACTGTTTATGTCCTTAAGCACCTCTCAGTTCTATATCATTACTGAATCGTTTATATATATATCTGCGAAAGCGGTAACACATGATTATATAGGAAAATATGAACACATGTTTTATTTCAGGCTCCACAATTCTTTCGGGAGCGACCTGATTATACATTTTACAGGCCGGATGTGGTATACAGGGATGAGATTTTTCATATGACTATTATGTGAGTCATTTTGTTGTTAAGTTATTTTCCGTATGGATAATGCAGTACCTAGATTTGATGAGAAGTCCGCGTAATTTCAAAAGTATGTAAACCAAAACGTTGTTTGTAATGAACATCCCACGTAATGGTGCATAATGAATCGAAAACCTTTTGGGCTTTTTGTGTTTCAATATTTAACATTTTTTTTCATCGACTTTGAATTAATGTGCTGGGTATTATTAAATGAATTAAACGAAAAAATTATTTTAATGACTGGCATTTTGAGTTTGTTTGATCACTAGTTGTATCAGTGTACAGTTAATAGGAAACCAGCCACTTACACTTTTCATGCATGATTTTATTTTTCTAGGGGTCGAGACAAACTCATGGCCTATTTCGGTTCAATTAGTGTAATATGTCTATTTTGTTTTCCTCATATAGAGATGGAGGTAGGTCCATTTTCTGGTTATTTTGTTTATAATTTTAAACATACTTGTAGTCTCTAGTTGCTTATAGTGACTAATTACTGGATCGTTACTGTTTTTTAGGTTTTGAATATTTTACCGATCTCAGAAGATGGAACAGTACGATTAAGATGGCGTATAAAACACATCTCATTTATACGATCCTTATTGAATCCTATGCTGTTTAAGTATGAATACCGTATCAAAAGGGTATTTCCTTGGTTTTATGACTTTCCTAGTTTATTCGAACAACAGTGACGTATTCTCCATCACTGCAGGAAATAGACAAATAGTGAGATTTCCCCGGGAATTCAAACTTCATGTTTAAGTTGAAATGGTACGATGGTCTCACAGTATTTTACGTTGGTGAAGATGGACTTGTATATCGAGTGGTTACACGTAGAGTAAGTATTTCTTGAACATGACAGCATTACTTATCCATCTGTGTAGAATTACTTTTTAACCGCGTTTTAAAATAGTCTATACCGAGATAGCTTACCTTCGCTGACCAGATGACGAGATGTAATGATCCACCACTACTTTTTTTGTGAACTATTTCTTCCACGGAACGTTATTTTTAATACTACTAACAATTTTGCAGACTATTGACGATGAACAAAAGAGTCCACAGGCAAATCGACTTGCTGATTTAGCGCAAAAAGTTGGTGTACTACCGAAAGGTTCCACAGCATTTGTAACCAACTCTGTGCGAAATGACGCATTGCTTGCTAAACAGGTTCCGAAGTAGCTATAAATTTCTAAACATGTATTTTATAGAAAACCTTACACTCCTTTTTTGCGGTTACCAAATACAAGTGTAAAACCTATTCTTTCCATGAATTTCTTTCGAAAAAGTTCTAGTAAACCGATAAATTTGGCAACTTCATTTTGCCAAAACTAGTACCTTGTGACCATTTGGTTTTCCCATTCATTACCACTCTTTAAGAAATTCGTTGATAAGGCTTGATAAGCTTACAATTTTGAACGAACGATTTAATTATCATGTGTCAAAAAATTTTTGCAACTTTCACTTGTAATACTGTTTATATCTTCCATTCATCTTTATTTGAAACTTTAAGGAATCAGTCATACCATCAAAAACTCATCAGATTTGGTAGATTTGCTCAAACAATGTCGTAGGAACAATCGGCTTTTAAAAGTCTTGTTTGTTATCAATTTCGTCAACTCTTCTCGATTTGGATTTTCTACGCTTTCCAGATTTACTGAAAAACTTTGACAGAACCGTCTTATTTCACTGATAATGAAAAGTGTTCGATTTCGCACATAGCGTACTATTGTTTCTTCTTGATAAATTTAATCTAACGTGTTATATTAATGACAAGTGTATGGTTGTTATGCTATAGCTGAAAACAATTTTTCTAAAAAGTTTTTTCTTTTCTGCACAACCTGTCTTAGCATGTCAAGCGTATTTATTTTGTCATGTAAATGAATGATAAAAAGTGGAGTCATGGCATTTCTAAAAAGATGTTTTGCGAGGAATGAAATTAAAAGACTTCTAGCGAATTGACGACATAAATGAGTCTTCAATTTGTGAAAGTATGTTATTTTTAAAATAGTTTTATATCTTATACTTATTTCTTATTTCTTTTTACTGCCTCAGTCTCTCATTCCTTCAACTTATGTCCTTGACCATTGATCAATTTTAATTTAATCCTCCAGACAGATTCTGTTCTGCAGGCATCGCCCGTATTGCTCTTCGTTCTTCCCTACTATATAAATGAAAGAACTTTCTTCTTCGTTTCCCTCTTCGTTCAGCATCCGAAATCCATTGTCCTATAACCTGAAAAGCAACAACATGACGCAATTTCTAAACTCCACTAAAGTAGATGTTGTACCGAAAACACGCAAATCATCATTAGATCAATAGTTATTGTTAAATTAAATGACTCATAAAACGAGAAAAAGTGGTACGGTAGTGGCTTATGCGTCAAAATAAACCATCAATTCCTCATGATTTAATGTCAGTGCTGAAATTTTACTCAAAAAACTAACTCTTAGCGTCACCGCTCAAAATATCTAATCGAAAATTTCGGTTTAACATAAAAATTAAGCAGGAGGTACTGGAATATAAATAAAAAACTGCCTCAAGAGTATCCTTATCACTGTCGTGGTTTCGATACATATCACTAGCCAAGACATCGAAATAAGGTATACGTTTGTTGAATGCCGTTCTCCACTCGCAATCCGTTGCGTAAACGTCACGAATTATGTTTGCTGTGATGCGTAGGGGCATTATAACTGCTGTTTGGCCCAGACTGTAAGTATTTTAAAATTTTGAGTCTATCGGAAGAGATACTCCCGCAGCTGTCACTTTGATATTAAAGCAAAGCAAGAACGCTCATTGAAGTTTGCTACTACGCTGTTATAAATGATTTTTGCTTACTTCAAAAATTTAGCGATGGGCAATTTGTATGAATTTAGCTGCTCAGTTTTGGCTGCTTGAAAAGCAGAATTCATTAATTTGTTGTCCAGAGTGGCGCACAATACAAATGCTTTATATTTCGAAAGCGGACGTGGTAAATATTCTGCAGCTCGCGGATTAATATAAGCAATTTCTTCTGAAAACAGATTTCTTGTGTATTCATTTGAACCATAATCAGAATTAGAGTTGTGCAATAACAAATAATTTCTTTTCCACCGGAAACTATAATTTCCTAAATATTCTTAAGAAAATACATATGAACGAATCAGTTCTTTTGAAAGCTATGTTCTTAGAAATAAATAAGGGGCCGACCTACATAAAAATCGATATAACTCAGATTCAAACCCACAAAAAACAAAAAAAGCTGCTAAGTATGACGCATTAAAGTTTGTTGAAATCATACCAGGGCTAATGCAGCCGAGGCATTCACGAATTGTTGCTGATGTAACAACAGGAACAAATGGAGCACTGATACGATCCTTCTTTCCTCTGTCACTTTTCTGATCGGAAGGTTCTTCAGGCTCTGCTTCATTTCCATTAACAGTGGGCGGACGATATTTTGGTAAACAACGTTTGCGAAGCCATGAACTTAATATCAGCCATGTTTTGGGTTAAACTCAGATTTCTTAAAAAGTTCTTCCGGCCACTTAAGGTGAAAATTTTTTTCTGCTTGTTGAGGAGTGGACTTTAAAGTGGTCAAACAACATTTGAATTTACATTTTACTATAAGTGATGCCACCAGCTATATTATTATATATAAGCTTCACAAAAAGTCATGATTTGAAACTTACTTCACAATTTCTTCAGCGGTGTTAATTGTAGTACGATAATTTACAAAAACGACAGGGAAAGGATTTCGCTGAAGGCTGTTGTCGAGCAGCAGATCTTTCATCTGCCTGAAATCAGTTCATAGAGCGCAACTTAACATTTTTCGTTTTACCATTTTCTTTTTATTATTCTCATAAACTTTCTTTTTCATTAAATGAAAAAAATTGCTTTATTTCAAGGAATATTACTTCCTTTCTTATGACTGATTTACTGAATATTTTTATAATGATGATTGACCAATTTGAATCAAATCAAAATATCTCACACACAATGAATTAAAGCACCTAATAATTAATCTCTACTAAAGAGCATAAGAGAAAGTTTTCACAATTTACACCGTAATAAAATAAAAAAAAACCAAAAAATTAATACAGCATTGTTTAACAGACGAACGTTAATCGGAAGACAGAGTGTTACGATATATGTAAAAAATCCATTACTCAATTCAGTTTTATCTGCATTTTATTATTTTAAATTTCATATGAAATGTAATAAATACTTTACTAGAATTCTCTGTGTTGAATGATTCAAATCGGCTAGATAACAACAATCAACTAATAACGGCGGGAACGCATCTTTACAGCGCCATGCAGCTAATAATCGAGAACCGAATATTTCGTAAGCAAATTCTTCAAAACTTCAAAATGTATTACTTTATTGAGATACTTTGCATAGTAATGCTTTCTATGACTGCCGTTGTTTAAAGACTTCCACTCACTCATTGAAATCTAGTTTCATCATTGATATTTCCTCAGTGTACACTTGCAAGAATTATATATATATATGTTTTCCAAATGCCTTTGCTCAAACAAATTTCAGCAGTAAGAACAAACGGCTTTAATAATTTTAAAAGTAAAATGAAACTCGTTTGAAGCTATATGAAATCATTTAAATAAAATACTTCTGAAATCTTCTCTTTTGAAGTAATAAAGAGTGCTGATAGGAAAGCGTCCATTATGACCAATTTCCTCTTCTTCATGCATCTGAAAAATAAAATAAATATATTCTGCTTCTTATTTGATGCCTTTTAGAAAGTAAAATAGAATATGACAGAAGAAAATTCCCTTAATACTTACTGCCAAGATATCCCTTAATACTTACTGCCAAGATATATATGTAAATACTGGCCCAGTTAACAAACAGAGTTATAAGGGTGGATTTTGAAACAGTGGAAAAAAAATTGGATTGCTAACATCGCAAATTTTTACATCTACCCCGTTGTCAACACCCTACCACTGCTGATAAACTCAGTAATCATTACAACTTCGTTCTTTTCAACAAAGCCGATAACTTAATAAGCACACCTTTATTTTAAGATTCCCTTTAATTTCTTTTCTACTTTCATAAAGCTGATGCAAGTAGCAACATCTTTCGATAATACTAGTCATCTGAATATATTTCATCCAGTCGCTGTCTGTGAGATAAGTCGGTAATCTTGTTTCAGCAACTCCATATAGCAATTCCAGTTCCAATAAAAGGCGTAAAAATTTGTTGTTATTATCAGTTTTCGCGATCAAGCGAGGTGAAGGTCGTAGAGTGCGGGGTATCGTAACAGCAATTTCGCTTTGCTACAAAGGGTGAATAAATCTGCTCGTTTAAAATTATTTATTCATTGCTCAAAAAATTTTTTTGTAACCATATAATTTGATAAGATGTGCTATTGGACTTCCCACCTAAACATCTTAAACCAAGTTAATTAAGTTAATAAAGCAGATCATCTGCTCTTGACAATGTCGGAATGGTATCCGGTTGTCTTATACGATCTATAACATATTGAGGATATTTGCATATTAAGAACCATCGCAAAGGAAAGACACGTATATTGATACCTCCATTTTTATTTACAAATAGCATCAAAATAATAAACGAACAGTGCAGTATTGACGACTGTTTTGGTGGAAACTTAATTTGGTTGTCAATGAAGTGAACTGAATCATCCTACCACCCAAAAAACAGCAAGCGGATAAGATCCTCGAAGATTCTGCCATCAAATACTGAAAATGCAGCACAACAACTATGCGCGATAAAATCCTGAAAAAGGCGAATAGAAGCCATTATTATATGAAACAAAATCCTTTTTTAATCCGTAATAAATTAATGAGATATCTCAAACTTTTATAAAAGGCAGTCGTCAAAATAAAATACTCAAAAGAAAAAGTGAGAGGATTGCTAAAAAAACAATTTATATGAATCATTTAACAACAAGGGTTCGACGAGTTTAATGAGCACGAAAATGGAATAAGCCATCAGCATAAAATTGATTAATACTTTTCCACACGACCTTCTCTTTCTTCAAATTCTAAAAATTCTACGTAGCCTTCTCTCTCGATAAAAATTTATAAAATCAAAATTCTACGTAGTCTTCTTCCTTGCCGAATTTATAAAACTAAAATTTAGTTTCCATCCCAGCCATTCATATAAAGCCCATAAACCTGAAACAAACCACCGCGTTATTTTCCATTTCATGACACTCAGTGTAGCATGCAATGGAATATGCAATACGTTCTTTCCATTGAAGATTTTTTCTGAAGGAATGGAGTGAGCGATTAGTCGTATTTCCGGTAGTAGAGGTGAGGGCGATCTCTTATATTTGCAGGATTAAAATACGATATTGAAGTGGAATCAATGAAACTCACATTTACCAAGTGTTTATGTTGTGCAACTGCAGGAATGAGGCGATGAATAAAACTAAATCATTGGATTGAAAATTCGTATTATTCAGAGCCAAGTGCAACATCAGTCAAGAGAGGAAATCCGTTTCAAATGTTCTTTGGATAATTTGTATAAATTAATATGATCAATTGGCACTATGAATTAATGTAGGCGCAGGTAATTATTTTTTCTGCGAAAAGAATTCGTTCTTTTTCGATCGGTCAATCTTCGAAATTTTTGAGTTATTGTTATGTTACTACTTCAGTGCCACTGTTGTTAAGGCACTCAAACAATACTTCCGTGATTGTTTTATTTGTATGTTAAAAACATAATGATGTTTGATGTTGCGGAAGACACTTTTCAGAAACCAAAAATTTTACGATTTTCCGAATTGTTTCATTACGTTTTTATTAGAATAAAATTGTCTTAATTTTAAATATTTTCATGTTGCGTGATGCGCATGCAACAATGCAATTCATTAACACGGGACGCGAAATCTTGAATATATTAATTTGCTTGAAAAATTTTGACAGAAGCTTATTAAAAGAATAAATAACAATATTACGATTGTGGAATTTATGTGAGAAAAGGAAATTCAAATATTTGCATGTTCTAAACAGTGAAACCAACAATGTAGTCATCATTATTACCATATAATACTTTGTTATTTTCATAACTATTTGCTGAGTTTGTACGGAGATTCTGATTTCAAAAATAGTACAGCTTTAAAGAGCGATCAGCTGTACTTGCTCGTATCACTTCAATATTTTACAGTAATGTTTTAAAACTTCAATATTTTGATCCAATATAAAGAAGCTTTTAAAAAAATTAAAAATTAAAGGAATGCAATGAAAAGCCGAATTAATTTAGAATAGAATAGGAATTTGCCTTTATAAATATTTTTTTCATGCATTATGATTATTAATTACTGAGAATAATTTGCTTATATTTTTACCAATACTTTTTTATCAATGCTTGATAATCTCGTTTATTTTTCTTTATTTCTCTTTTTCAAGATTTCCCGTCAATTTCAATAACTTTTGAAAATTTAGCATATATTTAGAATTTATAAATTGAATGGAATCAATTAGCCGTTTTTATTTCAAGTTTTTGTAAGCTTTCAGGCAGTTGTTCTTCTCCGTGCAAATCAATTTGTTTTATTCGTGCAACAATCTTGGAGTAGTCCAATTTTTTTAGTTTATAAATGAACTATACCAATGAAATTTTGCAGATAATTCAGAATATTCTTTTCTAAACCATTCACTTCATCATATTTCTCTCCTTCTTTAATTGTTTTCAAGACAAAAGTTGGTGAATATTGATAAATGAAAATTGAAATTAACATTTAAAATAAATAAGTCGAAATTTATGTAGATTAATTCTTAGAAACTTGAAGATTAGCAGTCGAAGCGGTGTTGCACTAACTTCTACAGAGTGTTAGATATGGCGCAAAAATTGGATTTGGACGAATTAATTTGCAAGCTATTGAATGTTGGTAGCCCAGGATGTAGTCTGACGAAAACTGTTAAAGAGCAAGAAATTATGCATTTGTGCACTTTAGCTAAGGAAGTTTTCATGTCGCAAAATTCGTTAATTGAGGTTGATCCACCGATCCGAATCTGCGGCGACACACACGGTCAATATGCAGGTCAACATCACAATATTTCGGCTCAATTTAACTACGGAACACTGGTCAAATGAAATCTTTTCATTTACTAATTTCAAAAAACTAACAACTCTGAAAAAAACAACTTTTTTCCAAATCAGGTTAGGATCACTGATCGAGTACTTTTCTCGGAGGATTACTGTATAGTGGACTAATTGTAGGTAGGAACTCTAATTTCTCTTTCGTTATGTTAAGATATATATGTATATGTATATAAACATATATATATTTGATATATATGTTGGGCTTATGCTTTCTTCTACTGATAATAATTTTCTGTTAACTTTCTTACCTGTATCGAATAATAGACGATAACATGAAAAACTTAGAAATTAGAATTTCACTCCATTGCAGATTTACTTCGATTATTTGATCGCGGCGGTTTCCCACCTTTTGTCAATTATTTGTTTCTCGGCGACTATGTTGATCGTGGAAGACAAAATCTTGAAACTATATCTCTACTCCTTTGCTACAAGGTATTTTATATCAGTTTATTCCATGAAAAAAATTTTATCACTTATGGATTACTATTAATGCTTTATCCATTACTTTGAGATTCCTAAAGAAATTTTTTGAATTTCACATTTTAGCTCACTTCATCATTTGCAACTAACATGTCTTTGGTAGTTTAAGGTGAAATACTCAGAGAATTTTTTCTTGCTTCGGGGTAATCACGAATGTAGTGTTATCAATCGAGTCTACGGATTCTTCGAAGAATGTAATCGTCGCTATCAAAGTGTACGGTTGTGGCAAACATTTCAGGTTCTCGAAAAATTCGTTCATTCCGCCATTAAGTTCTTCAAGTTTGATTTTTCAATCAACTTTCAGTTGCTTTTTGAAAATGTATTGCTTTCTACTGTTGCACATTTCACGTTTAGCTTATTTTTTTTCAAACTCTGTTTTTTAATTTATTGTCCATTTGCAGGAAGTATTCAACACCATGCCATTTACGGGCCTAGTTGCTGGTAAAATTTTGTGCATGCATGGTGGCCTATCACCACAATTGAGAAGTATGGATCAGCTTCGACAAATTACTCGACCTATTGATCCTCCAAATCCATCCATTCACATCGATTTATTATGGTTTCAATCCTATAAATTCTTCGTATTAGAAAAATGCAACGATCGTATAATCATGCAGTAAATGCATGCGGTTTTCATAATTTGCAAAAGTGAAGCAAGTTTTAAAATTTGCTATTTGAAATTACTTACGTCTACGTGTAAATTTTGAAAATCGAACATCGTTGTTAGATTTCCCAATGATATAATATTCCATTCATGTTTTCTTCGTTTTAAAAAACTGTAATGAATATTCTTGAATCATTTTGCAGGTCGGATCCTGATCCATCTATAAAAGGATGGCAAGCAAACAATCGTGGATTATCATATACGTTCGGTGCTGATGTTGTCATAGAAATGTGCCAAAAATTAGATATTGATCTGATTGCTCGAGCTCATCAAGTTGTTCAAGTACTTTATTATAAAATTTTTTTAGAATTATTGCAAGAAGAAGTTATAGGTGGGAAAATCGACTTATAATCCATAGATGGCCTCATATTAATCCAAATTAGTATAAAATTCCCCAATTATTATTTTACTTTAAACAAACTTAAAATAAACTATTAATCATTTGCTGAAATGAACGAATTTTTTTAAAGGATGGTTATGAATTTTTTGCGAATCGTAAATTGGTGACAATATTTTCTGCGCCTCATTATTGCGGACAATTTGATAATGCAGCTGCTATGATGAATGTCGACGAATCACTTGTTTGCACATTTCAAGTCCTCATTTTCTTATCATATTGCAATGTGAAAGTAGTTTTAAAATTTATCGATTGATTTTGCATCGAAGATGAATCAGAATTTGATTTTCAAACAATTTTTACTAATTAATTTGCTTAAATTCATTTAACAATGATAGTAACACTTAAATTTCCGATATTAAGATTTCATTTCTCTTAGATTCTTCGTCCATCGATGAAATGTAGAAAAGTTATGTCAAAGTAAGGAAAAAGAAGAGCACTTCGTGCGATATTCGTGATTTGTAATATTGTGCTTATAAATTGCTTCCATAAAATAAATCAATTTTTATAAATTAATAAAAATCACAATTTAGAAAATTTAATTCTGCAATAAAATTTGAAATATTAAAACAACACTACTTTATCCCAAGAAGTAAACGCTGCATAATTTAATATTCTCGAATTTGTAACTTTTATTTTAAAAAAAAGTCATCGTGAAGGTTGGGATTATTACTTATCATTCTGTATCACATTTTTCTTACTCTTATCAATTAATGTTATTTATTCGTCTTTGTGATTTTCGAAATGTCTTCTGTATGAAGTAACTTCATAACTGTTATGTAATGACTTCACAACAAACATCATTGCAATCTCTTAATAAGCAGACCATATCATTTTCCGTTTTCTAAACTTCCAAAGCAACAAAATATAATTTCTGCAAATTCATTAGAAAGTTTTCAGTTGTTTTAAGCTAGAGACAAAAAATGCATAGATTGCTATGTTCTTTTCGGCTTTTTTGAAATAAAAGCCAGCATTTAATGTTTTTAATGAAAAATTCAGCAGGTTCTTTTATGCATTACAATCGATTCATTATTTTATTTAATAATAATAATAATAATAATAATAATAATAATAAATAATAATAACAACAATAAATAAATATAATAAATAATATTGTTGAAGTACTGCTAAGATTAAAAAAATTAAAAAATTTTTTTGAGGTCTTTAAATCGTAAAAAAGTAACATCTTTTTTTCTGATTGAAAGTGTTGCAGGTAATTAGTACTCGTTGTTTCCTTTAAAAAAAAGAATGCAAAAAATTTATTTACCGTAATTTATTCAATTATAAATTATGGAACGAATTTGATATTCTTCAACATTTTTGTGTTTTACTAAAAATTTTATCATTAAATTAAAATTATACCAAATGAATTTTATGCATTTAAATGGTCACATATTTTACATTTTACATTTTTCAATGGCATTTAAAATTATCCGATTTGAAATACTCAAGAACATTCCAAAAACGGTTGGATATAAATTTTTATTTATTGAAAAGTTAGCATGACAATGTGCAATTTAATAAGATCGATGCATGTTTTCATTAACAATATTCTTCCATTTTCAACATCTATCTTAACATTGCTTTTTTATTTTGAAATATCAATAAAACATCAAAATTTTAACCATTTAAATTTCATAATGCTTAAACAACTATAAAGCCAAGATTGCCAAGATTGTTTCAACTATTTAAATTTCATAATGCTTAAACAACCATAGAGCCAAGAACTACGGAGCCACATGAGGTTGACATTACAAAAAGGATGATTTCACATTCTTTTGTTCTTCCATTATCAGCCCATCTTCTAGAACTTTGCTCTAATTAGGTGGTTAGTGGTCTTTATCATCTTTCACGGATTGAAAATGAAACGAACCTTTCAAAATTGTTGTTATCATTTCAGTCTTTACTCCTTTCGCTTTCTTTGCGCTATAAGCATTATCATTTAAGATTGATTTTAATTGAATTTGTCAAAATGTTTTCAAATTTTAGACTTATAATCAAAAATTTATCTTTAAATTTTCAAGGCTAAATAACAAACACTTTACCATTCTGCTGTTCCTTGACAGTCTTCAGATCTGATATTTTATTAATAGTTGAGTCAGAAATGTCTCTTGCAGTTCGTAAGTCAAATTCTCCTGCTGCAAATATCATTTAATCATTAATTACCCTTAAATTAACTGCTCATTCTTACTTTGTTACAAAGTGGTATAAAGTGGTATTTTCAATTTTGCATAGAAATCAATATTTTGAAATTAGCAACTTTACGGGAAATTTTAAATTATTATAATTGTCACTGTTTGAAACAAATGTTCTTTTCTTCAAAATAAAATTACATTGTTTTATGCCATTGGCAATCTCTTTCGAGTCTTTAATTAATTCGTTCATTTTCAATCTAAAAAAGATATATCATTTATTTATTTATTACAATTAACATAAAAATGATTCACTGAAATTCTTTTCAAAATTTTAATTTTTTCGAAACTTTACATTATTCTTTCTTTCTTTTAACTTTCACAATTAATAGTTTTTGTTTGCTTTACCTTTCATTTTGTCTCTTTTTTCTTTCATCTGATCGTTGCTTTTCGAAATTTAAAGTTGCACAAAGTTTTGCAATACGCAAATCAACATTAGAAGTTGCTGCAAAATCATTTCATTCATTCTAGTTATATTTTTCCTTCAATCTTTTGATACTTTTAAAGGATACGAATTTGCATAATTGTTTCTAATGATCCATCTAATGACAATTTAAATCAAATATCATCTAATTTCAACACAAAACTTACAAGGTTCAGTAATAATGCTACTTTCAGCATTTCTTCCATTTCTTTGACCATTTATTATCCTTTCCAATGTTGGACATTCTGCTGATATCAGAATTACTGATATGAACTGAAATACACGAAATATGGAAATGAAATATTTTATTATTTTGATCAAATGTAAATTAGTCCGTTTCATAACTTTTAAAAACTTTTTTCAACTTCAACCCAGTTCATTCCATACCATTGTAGAACAAGAAGGGTAACTAATTTTAAGCTGAAAAAATGGCTGACTATTAGGAAATAAATTCACCGAATCACCAGAAAGGTCGAAAGTAAAACAAAATGATATCGCAATGGTTTCTTTTTTCTTTAGTACTATGTGTTACTTATATTTTTATCTGTAAAATTAATTAAGAAAGTTACTTCAACCTGCCATGACACGGTACACATAGTGAAGTATGCACGCCAATCGTTGGGATGATAATGCATGTCAAGTAAAACACAACTGGACCAGAACAGTTCAACAAAGCCACATATTAATTGTATCCAACCAAACAGTTTCAAATTTTCTAAAAATTTGAAATTATTTCAATCCATTTCAAATAATTTCATATATTATCGTTGCAACCATACAATTCGACAAATTAATATTTTGTCAACCTGTTTACTTGTTTATTTCATTATACTCGTTGGTTTACCTTCGTGTTGGTTAGAACATAATGTTGGAAAAATAGGAGTGAATAAAATTAAAGCCATAAGTAGCATAGGCCATGGACTCAAATATTCAACAATGCTCACTACCAATGCACTCAGTACATTAAATATAATAATGATAGCCTGAAATTGCTGGACAAGAATATAGATAAAGGCACAAAAAGTACAAATACTCTCAAGAATAATAATCCCTTCTGCTTTGTTTGAAATATACAACGTTAATAAAATTCATAAAAAAAGATGGTAACTTTACCTGAAAAGAAATGGCCCAATCAAAAAGTGTCCAATTACCTAGCTTATGAATATAAGCCTGAGCAGCTCTTTGTCCATTGATAGCATTATTTAAACATGTTCGAAATCCAAAAGTGGAAAATTCCCCAATGTTATTCTCTAAAGCTTTTCATCATCTACCATTCTACCGAGGTAAATCAGTTGGCATTAGAATTTTTTCTTGAAATTCTAGTGAAGTTAATTTGGGGCAACAATTTCTTCACTCTATCATATCAGAGAGATGCTTTAATGGCTAAGGCATAAACGATTAATTCGGCAAATGAACTGATTAAGATTTTATTAAATTTTGAAAACAGTAATTGATAATAATCAATAATAGTGAGAAGATTATGCTGAACACTCTAAACAGTTTTGAAATTTCTACTCGAAACTTTAGGTTTTTGAATTGCATCAAACAAATGAAGAATAAAATTTGTGCTAAATTTCGGAATCCAATTTTAAGCAATTTTCAGTGTACAATGAAAATGCTATATATACTATTATACCTTCTCTTCCATCCCAGATTTCCATTTCCCGCGGTATTGAAGTTGGCAAATTATACATTGCTTTGGTTTGCATTGCGACCTTTTATTTTATTTGTTTTCAAATAAATTAACATCGATATATATCATTTATTCTATCATATCAAGCAAAAAATTTGCAAAATCTTGAATTATTTTTTATGCAAATCAAAATTATTACTCAGAATTGAGTTAAAGTAAGTTTATCAGACATCAAAAATTTTCACATGAAAAATTTTTGATGTCTGATAAATATGAGAATATCAGTTTTCTGGCACATCCTTCTATATAATTTGCGAGCATTTTCTTCGATCATATAAGAATTATCTGATGTTCTCATGAAAGATTCTGAATGGATTACAACTGGAAAAACCAAAATGCTTCAATGTCCATTGGTCAATTTGAAGCGATACTTTTTTCGACGTTTCTTTTTGTTCCTTTTTGATTTCGTTGCATTAACATCTACAAAATTGTTTTCATTTTGCTACAAATGAAAATAATTTTTAGCGACAAATTCAATTGATAATAGATACTGTAAAATTCTTAATTTTGAAACTTCAAAATGTTATTTTATAAATGAAGAAAGGAAGAAGAAATTCTTTAATTATTTGACTGTTTTTTAATTTATATCAAATAGTTGAAAGGGAAAAATTTTAATTAGGAACTAAACAGAAATTGAAATAATTTTGAATATGTATGATGTTAATTTTTTTGAAAACCATAGCATCGATCATTGATCTGTCGCCTACATGAATCCCAAATAGCATAGCCAGCTTTCCACGGACAAGAGCATGTTTCGACAGCTGGACAAAATACTGATTCTATGAAATTTATAATTTTAATTTATTTACTTGAAAAATAATTTTAATTTAATTATTTGAAAAGAATGCTTGAAAAATCGAAAGAAACTTGAAAATAGTTTTCTTACACGTATAAGTAAGTAAAAGCTAACTATCAGCATGGCAGAATGGACAACCCGGATGTAAATGTTTGGTAATGCATACGGAACATCTCGCGTATCGGCATTCCAACCTTCCTAAATGCGTTCCGTATTTCTTTTGGCAGCGGCGATAAAAATTGTAGCCACGACATGCTCGTGCTATAATTTATATATATAAAACATAGACATTTTTAAAGCTTTTTTTTTGAAAAATGAAATTTAATATTTTTTCAATTTTATACTTTAAGCATTGAAAATATTTTTCCGAGGAAATAATCAAACAAAAGTGTAAACAAATTGAAAGAGAAAAAGAAAAAAAGCGTAAACAAAAGAAATGATAATATTATTGAAATATTTTATGCCAAATTTTCATTTTGAGGGAATTTTTATTTTGAGATATAATAAAAATTACTTTAAATTTGAGATAAATAAGAGAGTTTTGGGATGTTTTGATTCGACAAAATTTTTATTTGAATTTCAAAAATAAAAAAGTAAAAGAAGAAGTGAGAGACGATTTTTATCTGTCAGAGAAAAATACAATTATTCTTCCTTTAAAATAAAAGAGAAAGATTTTTATCAATTTTTTTTCAGATTCAATTTCTTTTTGGAACAAAATTTTATTTCTAATTTTCCTTCAACAACAAATTAAATTAAATTAATTAACTGATTTCAATAATTAAAGAGTAAAAGAAAAGATACGTTTTCTTCGACTTCGGCCTAATGAAATTTCTTGTTGTTTAAGATTCACTTCTATATCATATATCGAATTTCGGCCTATTTTTGGATTAATAAAGCGACCTTTGTCGAGATCAAAACATATTCTTTTCTCATTTAAACTAAAATAAACAAATGATAGATATTCTTAGTGAGCGTTCTTTTAACATATTGCGCTGGAAAAAAATAAGGTGGTAGAGACAATTAATTAAGACTTTATTTCATAAATTTCTGCTTTTTGTTCAACAGATATTGAAATCAAAAGCCATCATTCCATATTCATTTTATGTTTCACTTTCATTTTCCCGCATTACCTCGGTATCAAATCACACTCATCAGTTTATAACTATTGATAATTCTTTCTTTTATATATTATTCATACGTAGTGTGAAAATGATTAGAATTTCAAAGATATTCTAGATCGAGAAACCTTAATTCCAGCTATCATTCAACACATAGAATGAAAGACTTACCCAGAAGCTTCATTGGCGCAAATAAGTTGAGAGTTGACAAGAGGATTTTTTGATAGAGCGACAAGAAGAAGTGTAATGTAGACAAGTGACATTTCATTGGCATTCCCTTATACTGTTCCTTTGAGAGAACTGCAACGTCTCACATATATCTTATATTTTCCTCCATTTCTACTACATCATCCAATACAATACAATACAATTTTTAAAACTCTCAAAACAATATATTTAATAAAATAATAACCAAATATATGAATATTTGGTACAATAAGTAGCACTATTTTGAATTAAAGGAAAAGAAAAAAAGGCATGAGAATGTTGAGATCACATAAAACGTTAATGGGAAAAGATAAATATTAAGATTTGATCAGTTGATAAAAGGTCACAAATTCGATTTGTGCATTAAAATGTGAAATTTCAAGCCATAAAATAGTTCGAACCATAAAACGCTTAATGTGTTAAAAAATTTTCAACTCATTATCTTCAATTACATCGTATAAAGATAACAGAATTTATCTATAAATTATATAAATCTATAAATATTATAACTGTATATTGATATCAAGCTGGATAGAATTTAAAAATATATTCAATCCTATCAAAAAGTAGCGCTTGCTTTAAAAAGATACAAATGTATGAGACTTTTATAAATTATCAGATATTGCACGGTTGTAAATTGTATAGCTTTACTCTTCAATAAATATTTAATTCAACCGTAAGTCGTCTATCTGATGAGAATGGATATTTGGTTAATTGCTACCGAAGAGTTCATTTAATAGATTTTAATTTTGCTTAGTTAAAGTATAAAAAAGTGTGATAATATTTGTTTTAAAGGAAGTCATCAATAGAAAGTAACAAAGTACTTATTCTATACGAGATTTCTGAAGAATTTTTCAAATTCCTCAGAGTTCTTCCTTCAAAACAATATTCTCAGGAAATTATTTCCAAATTCCTCAGAGATAATTAATTCCAGTTGAAGCCTTGACCAGATGAATTCGGTCAAATTAATTAATTACTTAATAATAGATACTAATTCTTTTTATATTGAAACAACATAAAAAGTTTAAATTGAGCAAACAACTAACTGATTTAGTTAAAATAACTGAAATCTTTCGACACTCCATTTAATCCATAATGCAATTGTAAATTAATCATAAATGATGCAATATTCTAATTAGAATATTTGTTAAGAAAATTGATTCAAATTAATAAATTTAAATTAAAAGTATCTTCAAAATGTCATTGAAGAGAAATTCCTTAGCAATATTTTCTATCATATGATGATGAACGATAAAATGTTCAGGAAATTGGGAAAATTTTAGATTTCATTTTGATATACAAAGGAAAGTTTACATTTTTAAAGTATCAATGGACAAAATGGGAAGTTGAAAGCTATTTTGACCATTAGAATAATGGACATTAAATGAAGTTTGTGATGTAAAATGAGTGGACAGAAGATTGTGACAATGAAAGCATTTAGCGATTCGGAGGGAAGCACAAAAAGGAATGGAAATATTTTGTATTTGTCGCGATTGGTAGCGAAGATCGTCGCCTCAATTTTACACACTCCGCTCAGATTTTAATCTAATACGCCTGTAGCATTCCATTTTTCCTACCTTTTTTTTTGTTGTTATCTTTCTAGAAAGATACATGGTTTTACAGTGTTAGGATGATTGATATTCTTTTGCTACCACTATTGTTCTGCTCTGACCGGTTTTCATATATTTACAAAGGACTCTTACCTTTAATTTCTCCTCCTTTCTTTGCTATTTCGATAGATGCAAATTTTTAAGGTAAATGAACTATTATTGATTGCTTAGTCTGATGATGGTAGCTTATTTAGAATTTCCTTTTAAAAGAGAGAAAACGAGAGAGAAAGAGGGTAAAGGAAATTGACGAAAATTTTAAGTGCTTTATGAACTTTGTAAAAAATGATGGATAGAATATTGTGCAAGTTTCTCGATTTTTTAACTGAAAATAAATCTTCACCTGAGGATAACGTTGAAATTAGAGTAACATTTTTCTCTTGAAGATTTCATTTAATTATTTGCCATATAAAATCTCAATATATATTTTTTTAAATTAAGTTTTATAACTAAGCGACAATTATTTAATTGAGCTCATTTGTGCGTATCAGATCAATTTTCCTGCACTGATTTTCAATTGAAATTGAAGAATTTGTATTCTGATAATAGAAATTTTCTTTTCTATGATTATAATTTTCGAAATTTGAAAAGTGATTAAGAAAGTTTCTTGCATGTATTAATGGAATAGATTCGAAGCATTATTTAGATGCCAAATGACTACTTACTTTATGAGAACAGTATGAGAGATAACAATACTCTGTAACAGCCTTTTTTCAATTATTTTAATTTTCAATCGAAAATCATTGGAAGATGAAGGGTTTGATACGCATAAATGAATTCAATTAAATGCAATTGTCTTCTATATCTCCTAAGATATAACTTTTTTAGCTGTATTTAAGCAAAATATCAGATACGAGAATTTTTAACTAATTCTAAAATTTGTCGTAAAATTTTAATTCATGTTTCTTCAGCTCTCAAAAAATTTTGAATATACTCTGCTCGCTATTCTCCACTATCATTAGTATCATTTTCTTAACTTTAAATTTATTATACAAAACTAATCAAATTAGTATATGTAATTAATTTAGGATAAATACAACATTTGATTTGACAGATGATAAAAAGGAAATGGAATAGGAATTGACAGAAGGGAGTGCATTAAAAATTTCAAACTGTGTAACATAAACATTTGTGATTGAAATTATCGGATGCAATTTGTCTTTTAGGAAGTGCAAAACAAATTCTGGATAACGAGGTCAAATCCTTCATTGGAAAATGAATGAGAAAAAAATGTTATTTCTAAAATAATTCCAGAAGGTAATGACAAGGTCATTCTTTGATAATAACTTACTCATTCAACCATCCCGTTGCGATTCCACAAAATCATGAAATCATCCTTAAAATAAATTCTTCTCTTTTTTTTCCAACTTTTTATTTTTAACAAATGATTGAGAAAATTGGACCAAAAGAACATTCAATTTGTTTTTGAATATTCATATAAAGTTTTATCTGTTATTTCATATTTAAGAAAAAGATAAGATAATATTGAATTAAATTAAACAGTTACATTTATGTGAACGGAAAATTATTTTCTGATACAAGAAAACGATAATTGCATACATTTCTTGTTATAACTGAGTTTCATTATATTTCAATGAAATTTTGAGAAATTATTAGAAGGAGATTAATATATCGCAAGAAAAATAAATAACATTCAGAATAATTAGCATCCCACAAAGTATCGCAGTTTTGCTTTTTGATATTTCATTCATAAATAAAATCTTTCACTGAAATTGGTTCAGACAAATTGAAATTATCAGAAAACTTTTGTCGCAAAATGAAAATTCATTTAGTCCTTTTATTTCTTTTTTCAACTCAATTCTTTCTAACTATCCAAGAAAAGATGGAATATTGAAGAAGAAGGAGGCATTTTCGAATTTTTTCACCATTCTTTTCCTTTTTTTTAAACTTCTATTGTTAATTAATTAAAAAAAAGGATGAATAATTAATTGTAAAAGGACGAAACAGAAATGATAATATTTGCAATACTGAAAGAAATTAGCAAAACAAATAATAACAAAAAACAATTAAATAAATTCATCAAAACAAAAATTGCTTTAATCGTTTAGTTAAGAAACTTTTCTTTCTTTTTGATCAGAGGAAAAGAAAGAAACATTTATTTTCTTAGTGTAAGGATAAGTGTTGTTGTTGTTGGGATGAAAATCTTTGATGTTATGTAAATTTACATACCAATTAAAATTTCTGACCCATTTATCCGTTGTTAATATGAACGGAAAGATGGGTGGAAGATGTTTTTCCATATTTTTGTCATTCCAAATATCCAAAAAAACGAACACAATTTTGTATCTTTTTTTTCTTAGCCTTTTTCTTCTTATTTCTCTGTTTGCCTACTGATGTCCTAATTGATAGTCCAAGCTATCATATATATGCCTGATTAAGATGGTTAATTGAGTTATTATATGAGAAACAGTTGTTGAAAAATAGACGTTACCAAAATCATGCAAAATCATTCTAAGATTCATTATATTATCAGCCTCCTTCTGATATATTATCTTGTGAAGAGTATATTAACTGCTACAATTGATAACGAATTGATAGGAACACCAATGGTGAACTTTTCTTCACTTTATTACTTTTATCATTTATTCTTTTCATATTATGCAAAAGTAATGTGATGTAAATTTTTATTTAGTGAAATATATTTATGAAACGATTCCTACAAAACAATTGACAAATTAAATCTTAACTTATTTTACAAAGCTAAAAAATTAATTTTATTTAAGCAGCGCAAAGCTTTTTAGGACTAATATAGTAAGTACTAATTTAGTAATAATGAGTTGCTGATAAAATTAATGAGCAGATTTTAAAATTATCTGTAAGCACTAATAAATTAGTTTGTGGAAGTGTTTTATTGGTTATCACTCTAAATGCTCTTTTGATAATTTCTTCTTTCATCTTCTCATCCATCTTAATTTTCGAGACTTTCTAGGCTATATTTAATCATCAGAATTGTGCTCATCTTTTAAATCATCTGTATCGTCTCTTCTTGATAAAGTAACTAATTGCACTTCAAATAGTCGAAGCTGTCAAAAAGACTTATTATACGAAATAATCCAACCGTTTCATTTATTCCATTGGACTGTTGATGGTGGCATCAATTAAATTTCTTGAGTTACTTTGAGACTGAGTAGATTTTCTCAATTAATAATTATGACGTACAACCTACGCTACCTCATTTATATGCAGGTAGATTGTGGAGATACAGTAGTATCGCTAACATTCCGAACCAGAAAACCATTTACTGGACGTGTGTATGTCCGAGGATTAGCTGATGATGACCGATGCTCCAGGAATTTCGCATCAAATGTCGATCAGAATAAATTTTCAATGTTGATTAAGAATGGTGATTGTACCATGCAACGACAGCGAGTTACCGGCTCTTTGGAGGTGTCTTCAATTTATTTTTAACAAGCTTAAAACGGTCACTTTTTTTACTCTATCCAATAGTGAATCATAGCGTAATAATTTAATTTCAAAAGATTAATGTAAAATTCGAATATTTTTTTTATTCAATTTAAATATTATTTTAATTTAATCATTGCAAAGTTAACATTCTACAATATATTTTAGAAATTTCATGCAATAATTTAACTATTTTGATATAATTTTAGGGTATTATGTTTTCTCTTACAATCGTCGTATCATTTCACGGGACATTTGTAACACGAGCTGATCGCGCATATCGTTGCATGTGTTTTTTCCGAAATATTAAACGGCTAACATCCGGTGTAGACATGTCGTCAATTGGTACTACCGAACTAATGGATACGGTACAAGTGCCTACTTGCACGTACAGTATCCATTCAGGAAGCGCAGATGGACCACCAGCTGTGTATAATTTTTTGAAATTCTCAAATCTTTTATTAGCTCATGTCAACTTTTGCTGTACAGTTTTTTCTTCATACAGTTCCAACTAATTATATTTATCAATTGAATTTATTGATTAAACTGTTGATTTGTCCATTATTTAATATAAATCAAGCAATTTAAGCACATGAAAATTTTTTTGAAATAATTTAAGAATAAATGATCATTATGCATTTCTAATCAAATTTAATCAATTTTTATCAAATTTTTTGAGAAAAGTTGATTTTGAATAAATTTAATATGACAGTTCATAAATTACAGTTACGGTCAAGTGGGTGAGAAAATTTACCACGTTTGGGAATGTGATGATGATACACAAGGCTTTTTAGTACATTCATGCTTTGTTAATGATGGACGAGGAACACGTTTTGATTTGGTATTTAACTTTTGTTTTATGTACAAGTTACCCAATCTTAAATTGAATTAGTTAAAAAGAATAGTAGCAAGTTGAAATATGTTTTAGCTTGATTTGGATGGATGCACTATTGATCCGGTTATTCAACCTGATGTGCGGTACGATGCAGACATGAGAAGAGTAAAATATTTCGATATTTTTATAAATTTTCAAAACAAAAATCTATTTTAAATTTTTTAAAGACAAAAGCATATTGATTGAATCGAAAAAAACTACCTAACTTTAAAGTTCTGAAATAGTTAAGATAAGATGAAAAATTGGATATTGGAAGGATGTGATTAGTTTCATTGCATTGTAGAAAAATGTGCAGCCATAAATTATATGTTAGATTGAAAAGTTCAATTCGTAAAAATAGTCTCAGACCAAATTTTTTATTTTTTCACTGCGCTATGAGTTTATTCAAATTTTTTTAATAAATTAATAACTAAAACCAGTATACAGACTTTTTTAACTGTGATTGAAAATATATCACACTTCACTTTAGCAATAATAACTTATAAATTAATTTCCAGCAAATTACATCTTCATTATTGTTTCTAGCAACTCAAGTTTTTACACATTAATTATTCTAATTTTAATGCATAGAATTTATAGGCAGTGGTTGAAACATGGGGGTATAAATTCAGTGATACTTCGATCCTAAACTATCAGTGTGTCGTTGAATTATGTAAGAAAAGTGCTGGTGAATGTGAAGGTCTTACTCCACCAACATGCATTAATAATAACCGATTTCGGCGCAGTATAGCTGACAACAATTCTAAGTTTGTTTATTTGAAATTTTAACTACTTAAACTATGATCAATATGGAATTCAAGGAAATCTGAAATCTGTAATAGTTTAGTATGGTACTGGAAGAGAATACGCATATTACATCACCCGATTTACGTAGTAGCAGCCATCAGATGGATGTAGTTGCTACAATTAGCATGTTTGACAACATTGATGAAAATAAAGTATCTGATTCTCGATCACAATATTTAGTTCATGGAGTTAGTCAGGTACAGTTTTTTAACTCTAATTATTATTTTTGAAATTAAATGAATTACCAGTATTATAATGATTTTAAAGATGCTTTGTTGAAATTTTAACATTAGCAATATCTATTGAGTAATACTACACGGATTTTAAGATGACTTTCAACGAACGTTATCATTAATCGGGCAAAAATATAATTAAAATAAAATTATTTATTGATTTTCAATAAATTCACTTCACTTCAAATTTAAATCCAATTAATAATGTCATGTAATAAATTATAAAATAAAATATTTAAATTCCAGTCTAAATATGGATCAAATAGTGGAATGGCAATAGCATTGATAGCATCACAGAGAATATGCCTAACTTATTCGGTTCTTGGTATACTCCTTTTTGCCACTTCATTTCTATTTACCACTTTATCAACCACTGTATTTTTCTTGTGCAGGATAAAGAGGTAATAAGTTTTTTTTTTTAATTTTATAGTTAAAATATTAGACATGAAGTAGGCAGATCTTATTAGTATCATACAAATTATTTCCATTTAATTGTTTCATTATTTAATATGCGAAGAAGTTCAGATTGTTGATCAGAATCCTTCGAAGGAATTCTTTGCTTAAATTTACAGAGGGCAGAGAATATGCTATATCTTTTAGTGTAGTATGACAATATTTCTTCTCTTCCTTTCTTTTTTTAGAGTGATAAATGATAATAAAATCTAAAAATCAATAATTATGAAAAATTGTTTTTCCAGGAAAGCATTGAAACAATGAAAATATCTCAGTCCATTTTGAAAGATGAATTAATCGAAGTTTGGACTAATAATAACTATTAATTATAATATTGGCAAAAATTTTATAATATTAATAATTGAGGTGATAATATTAAATATGATGGTTATAAATTGATCTAATAAATACCACACGAAGCCAAAATGATTTTTGAATAAATAATTTTCAAATAATATGCTATAATAATCTAACACTTCGGTGTATAAACTATACAATTTATCCCAAGGGATAATGCTCTACTGAACAGAAGTCTTCAACAAAGCTGAAGACTAAATTAACTAAAATTAATTATTCGACTGGTAAGTTAACTTCCAACTAGCAGCTGATTGAGCCTATTTCTGCCGATTAAAAAAAACTGTTCAAGAACTAATAGAAATATTTGTTTCCATGTCTAAAAATATCTTGGTGAACAACTGCTGAAATCGCAACTGTCCAGTGATACATGCCATGTTTTTCATTTGATTTAAGGAAAATATATTGTAAATAATTTGTTTTTAGACTTTTACGGTTGAATATCATCCAATATTTTGAACAATGATTTCCAACCGACTATAAGTAAAATAATAGAATCCCTAGTAGAATTGATCCCGAAATATGTTAATCATAAACATAAAACCAATTCTGAAATATGCCAATCATAAACATATTCAAAACATGCAAGCATATTAAAAAGGCTTTATTATTATAAGCAAATAGAGTAACTTATTAATCGGTTTTGATTTCATTGTTTCAGGAGTTCGTCGTGTGCGGGAATTTTCGAATGTCCGTCTTGTCATATTTAACAATGCATCACGCGCTCCAATCCATGCATGTGGACCCTATAAAATAGCCAACAAATTATTTCCATTTTGCAAAAAGCATTTCGCAGTATGAGAAATATAAGAAAAGACTGAAAAAGTTCAAATGACATTTCCATGAGGTGGCCGATTGCAGTCATAATGAGAGTAAACAGATTCTATCGAATAAATTAACTAGAAAGTTTTTTCCTCAGAGCCAAATGTATTAGTGGCCGATCAGTGATTGATAGTGCTGCTAAAGAGCGCAAGTTGCAAAGTGCGATTAGATTATTTTACTCATTCCAAAAATTTAATTTAGGAATAAAATGCAAAAACAATTTATATGAATTACGCTGAAAGTAAGAGCTTTTTCATAGGAACATAAAATTAACCATAAATATTAATATTTACAAATGTTGATTAATCAACGCAATTTATCTGACTAATCGAAGTAATCTTTTTTTAAATTTTGTTGAAATTAAGCTTCACTTTTAGTCTAAACTGATACGGTGCCATTCCATTAAAGAACAAAGTATATGCTAAACGAGGATCAGTGAACCAATATTTGAGCAAATTTGGTTTCACACCAAACATTTTCGCCAATTCATCCATATAGCTTGTATATTCAACCTTAAATTTATTTGACTATATGAAAATAATAATTTTTGTTTTGTCTTTTTTTCTTTTCTCATATAATTGAAAACGAAGTAACTTTTTAAAGAGTTAAAAAACAAAAATTAATTTTCGCATTGATATTAATGGTTATTAATATTTATATGATATAATTATAAAAACCTCTAAAGCATGTCGCTGACTTTGCACAAATTTCTTTGCGATCAATGCCTTCTTTTTATTAATATCTTTTTTCATTTCTTCAGCTTCGGGTAGTTTGCAATGGCCAAGAAATACTTCACAGTAAAGTCGAGATTGCATTTCAGAAATAGGCATTATGGAACCAACCGGTTGAATAAGACCTATTACAGCTAGAGTATTCTGAAAATATGAATAGAATCAGTGTTCGAGGAAAAAAATGTTAACAAATGCAAAGAATGAAGTAAAAATTGATTATAAGTAACGAAATAAGAAAAAAATTGATATTGAAAATTTCAAATTATTAAATTAAAACAAACTTTTGGTGATAATTGTGGTGGATACATATGCAAATACAAATCAGCAACATTATCAGTAACAGGTATAAGATTACCATCTTCAACGATTGAAAATTCAAACGAGTAACCGGTACCAAAGATCACCACATCAACATTACTCACCGTTGTACCATCCTCGAATATCACATCGTGTTCGGTAAAACGAGCAATATTCGGTTTAATCTAAAAATATAATATATATTTTTAGATTAAACCGGTTATGATATATATTTAGAGGCATAATATATATTTCTCCACTCTTCCATTTTTTATCAGTGAAATAATAGCATATAACGGAATATGATATGTATATTTAGCACAAACAGGTATCATGAATAAGGATCAAGAAGGCTCACATGATCTTCATCGGTCAGACTTTCTATTTAATTCAATAACTAATCAGATTCTTCGTGATTAACTTTACCATTTATAGCACATATACTAATTAGTTGGCTTAATCTTACTTACAATAATAGATCCACAAGCGATACGACCTGGCAGCTCATCGTTAATAGTAGCGTGTTGTGCAATGGCATGATGTTTCGGTTTTAAACCATATCGTCCATGATCAAAATGTTGATTAAGTTTGCTTTCATAAATTTTGTTAACCAACTGTAATTAACATTGTATTTTAAATGTTAACATTCAATAGATAAAGTTAAATCAACCTGAGAGAAGCAAAAAACTTAAGGATAATTGGATACTATTGCACATAAAAATACTTTCATCAATTGTGTCTAAATTTATTTCTTTCCGTCTGATTATTTATTTCTAATATATATTTATGCAAGTAATTCCTTTTCTTTGATTTACCTTATTTATAATTTTCTTTTGAGATTTTATAATTATACAATTATATATATATATATATATATATAACTATACAATATTAATATTAAATATTTTTTTATTATAAAACAGCCATTTTTTTTACAAAAGGACAACATCGAGGAATTTCCCTTACTTTAGATGAAATAGGAAAGTCCTACATCAGTGGAAAATTCATTTTGGAGAATGTTAAGTGACATTTTTAATCTTCATCCATTCTGAATTAATTTTTTTAATTCGTATTCTAATTTTAGAATTAAATGCTGAATAAAAATGGATGAATTCACTTAATCAAATTTATGATAACTAATAAATGAATGATAAAACTTACACAGGATGGTACTAATTTTCTCAATGTATGAATGTAGCGACTAACAAAAACAAAATCAATTGGTTCACCCCAAACCCAAGTTCTTTTAAGCACCCAAGCACCGCTACGAGTTGATAAATAAACCTGAAATAAACCTGCCAATAGCAAGGATGAACAGAAATTACGCTTTAAAAAAGGCAAAATATTTTAACATTTCAGGAATTTTCAAATTTTAAGAAGAAAAAAATCGTACCTGCTTGGCAACTCTACTCAAATCAACTGCAATGTCACCAGAAGAATTACCAATTCCAATCAATACCACGGTCTTGTCACAGTACGGAAACGGTTCACGATAATCGTGGCTATGAATAATTTCACCCTGGAATTTATCCTGTCCCGGGAATTGTTCCGGCCAGTACGGTATTGCATGATGACCACAGCACAGCAATATTCCATCAAAAGTTTCAGTTTGCGTCACATTATCGCTATAAAAATTGGAATTCCTAAATGTTTCTGGTTGGTAGTTTTTCCATCTTCTCACTAGCCATATGTTTATTGCATTTCTTCATCATGGTGGAAAGACTGGAATACAACTGAATTTACCGATAAAATAAAAAGTATAGGATGAAACTCTTCAAGTCTTGAAAAACTGAAAATCACTCCCTGAATGGCTTACAGTCATGAAAAATTATGTAAACGTTAGACTTTGATAACCACACACTTATCAAAAAACTAAAAAAAACTCACTATCTCTCTTAAAATTTGGTTAAGATCATATAATGTACTGCGATCCTGATATTTATATGACTCAGATGATATCTAATTAGCGACAATAAATAAATAAGCAAAATTTTAAATAAATTAACTCAATGATACGATATGTAACATTCCATCGGCCAGTTTCTTCATATTTTTCATCTTTTTTAATATAAATCACTTCATGCCGCAAACTGATATGTTGTTGCAAATGAAAATGATCAGCGTATGATCGAAAATATGTCAACAATTGAGTGTGCTTCATGAAATTAGGCATTTCAGGTAGTGGAACAAAATCACTAAAAGCTGTCATCTCTTTTGATGTATTGATTGTTGTGTTTTTCATCACCGTACCTTCACCTGAAATTCGATGAATGCTATAAAAAATGCTAAATTATGATAGTAAATATAAGAGAAAAACTTCTATCACATTATTCTATATTGTTGATTTGTGAGATGAAATAGATTATGAAAGCAAAAATAAATTATATATCACAATAAACTTTAAAGATTATTGAGAAATTATTATTATGGAGCAAAAAGTTTTTTTTCTTTTCACTCATTCAAAAGATTATGTTTATTCAGAAGGTTATTTATTTTATAATTTTTAGAATGCTAAAAGCTTATAAAATTAGTAATTACGAATCGTCGTTCGAAGAATGGTTTTTTGTAGGAAATAAGCCTGAGCGATAATGATATCCGAAACATCCTTTATCTTATGGTTATACATGTATTCCAGCGAAAGAACATTTTTGATTTCTCATTTCCCTTATTAATTCAGAATATGCTAAAGTGAAAAGTTAATTCTGAAGAATAAATTCAAAAAATATAAATTTTTTAAAGTTCGAACCAGGACAAAGTTCTGGCTTATATCGCCATAATCCACCAATATCAGAAGATTTTTCGAAGCATACCACTTGCAAACCATTTTCAAGACATGTTTTTGTAGCGGTGAGGCCACTTGCTCCAGCACCTACTACACAAATTCTTGCAGGCATTTTATTTCGACTGAATGTTTCACGGACTTCTACCGAATGTCAAATACAAATTCGTAGGATGAGAGGATCGCTTAAATAAATGAAATTGACTCTCATTTTTTTAAGATTATTAAACAAAAAAAGGCGCAATAAAAAAGAAAATATTGAACATATAGTTAATCATAAGGTTATAAAGGTTGTGTTAAGATAATGATAGATCGCTATTTGTGAAACAATCATTATATTAAACTGCCATAATGAAATTGTTCTTTCTTACATATGCATTCTCATAAGTGTGTTTTGTATAACTTTAGATTTAAGAAAAACCTCATGAAGCTACCTTAGCAAATTATTTTATGAAAAACTGTTTTGGTAAAGCTGTCTTTAATAAACTTAATTTGAAGAAATAAAAATAATTAATTAATTAGCTTGCTGAATTTTTATTTATATATTCATTAATGTGCAAAAATTTTCGGAATGTTATAAAACATGTTATGGGAAATATTATTGCCATTAAAACATACGTTAATTGCATTTAAACCATTATAAGTATTATATGAAATATAAAAGGAAATGAAATATATTAATAGTTTGAATATTAATTGGTAAAGAAAAAATTCATTTCTTTCATAGTTTTTCATTTAACATCAAACTTATTGTAATTTTTAAGGCAAATTTGAAGAAAATTTAAATATGCAAATACTTTTTCATTTTTACATTAGAATTATCCATACGAAAATTTCCTCGGCCCAATCTTTTCCAGTAGTTTTAACATTTTACTCTAAAAATCAAATGAAAATTTTAATGAAACATATTTCAATATTCCTAAATATCATAATTACTCAATCCTAAACCTGTCTGAAATGTTGCACCTTTGCTAATTTATTATTAGACAGGGAAAATTTGAGTCAAATCAACAACTATCCGTGATAAAAACAATTCAATAGTGAAAAAAGAATTTCGTTTTTTTGCAGAAATTTATAAAGAAGGAAATGCAGATGATATATTAAGACAATATACGGAAGAATATGCCACTTATACAATTTAATTATTCATAATTTATGATATATTTTAGGATATTTTAAAAACATAGTTACTTCACAAGTTTTTTCTTATTTTTTGGCAAAAACTAAACTTTAAAATGAAACATTTTGCAAAAGAAAAAGTAATATTTTGCAAGAAGTAAACTTTAAAATGAAAGTGAAAAACACAAAATGAAAATAGAAGTTTGAAGAAGAAATGTTACAGCAAGCGATATTTGGGAAGTAGAAAATTATGAACATTAAGGATCGTTATATTACACCATTTTACATCATTTATTTTACAATTATTATTGAATAGCAATGATGATAATGAAACTATTTCAAAAAATATACGACAAAAAAGTTAATGAAATTACGAAAGGAAAAGAAAAAGTCACAACTGTCATTGTCGCTTATAGTTCATCCTTCTATAATGATAAGTGACAATCGCCATTGTGCAGAAAACTGAAAAAGTAAATGGTGGAAGAGATATCGAGACAATAGCGTTCTAAAAACTGCATTGTATACTGCTGATTCGAGTAAATCATTTGCGACTTAATTTCACTTTGTATTTTCACATTAATAAGTATTAAACACAAGTTTTGATAAGAATCAGCAATCTGAGAAAATTTAAAAACTTAAAAGAAACCTGTTAGTGATCACTTGAAATGATAGCATAATTTTAATTGAAACTGATGTATAATTTTAAAATGTTTAAAAGACATACTAGTTCATAGATCGCCGTAATAACTAATTGCATTTTCTCATCTACTTTTATTATTTAACCAAAACACATTTGGGGAATCGTTTTCTTATACCAAAATAATAATTTCAAAATGTTACTATTTCTTATGTTCTCGCTTTTATGATATTTTTCACAAAAGAGAGGGTAAATTTCTAAAATGAAAATGAGAAGTGTAGAATAAAAAGTGAAATTAGAGGGAGAAATTCTACAGCAAAAGGAAAGGATACCACAATTTACGTCCTGACCATTTTAACATTGCTAAATACGAAGTTTTTTTAATGGAGTGAATGAAACTTTTGATGTTTAAAGTATGGCATGAAATTTTAGCGAGATTTAAAAACAAATGAACTGATAGCAAGGATTTCTAGATTTTGCAAATCGCTGCCCCACAAGGCAGAAAATAGAAGGCAAAGAGGATATGTGGAAACCGAAGAAGTTATCGCCACTAAATTACTATCAAGTAATTTAGAGAATGCGGATTTCACGATTACTCATCTTTGTCAATCACTTCGACTAGTTTCGCTATGCATTTTCGTATTAATGAAAATTAATACTGAGTAATTTGGAAATGCACCCCAACTGAATGTAATTTAGTGAAACAATCAAGTACTATTTGACACGTTTCTTGCTGTCAATTTTGGAAGCACAAGAAATTGAAGAATCCAAAAGACCAGAGTCAATTTTAAAAATTAACGACGATAATTGGAGGCTATGATACTATGATTGCCATAGTATTCACAAGTCACTGTCTTTTATTCCATTCGATAGCTAAAACCTGTCCACCTATGACTGTATCGTGAGGCATGTTGAAGAGAAGTCAGCAAGCTATCTATTAGCAGTGATAAAAAACTAATGCAATGATTGATGGAGAAATGTGAGCTTCACCAAAAAAAACAGCCATTTATGCTCATATTTATGAAACATCTGAGACTGTGAAGTACTAACCAGTCTTATCAATTCTATATTTTTTTTTTATGATTGTACTGTGACATTAACGTTATCATCGTTCATACATTTATCACAATTTGTTATATTACAGAATTTCTTCAACACTTAATTGAAATAATATATAAACTATGAATATGCGCATATAATATACCGGAAATTTTTAAACTATAATTGCTACATCCAGATATAAATACAATATTTTATAACACATGTAGTAATTTCCTCACTTGATCTCCCTTTCTCATTTATCATTAATCTCATAAATTTCAACTTCATGAAGAATTTAAAAAAGAATATCGGTGAGCGTCAATGATCAATTTTGACATACACAAAATGGAGGACCTAAAGAAAGATTAAACAGTTTACATATATTGCATTTAATTTGTTTTCTCTATCTGAATTAGAAAACAAACCTTTGCGGATCGATCGGCTTATAATACGGAAACATTCGACAGATTTGTTTAATAATTCATTTGATTCTTTAATTGATTAA
>CAKAEH010001442.1:0-61705 GCA_916381525.1 Cercopithifilaria johnstoni
AAACCATTCTGCAAGCATCTTCAGATTTCTGTCACGCCACAGCTGAAAATTATTGGATCAGTAAAAGGTGTAAGATTGAATTGATAATTATCCTGATACCTCATTTGTACTAATTTGAAATCAATGACCATCATCATCATCATTATCATCATCATCATCATCATGTGTTATTGCTAAATGAAGTTGTTAGAATTCCCTGGCACAGATTCTCGATTATTGTAATTTGGAACAGAAGAAATATGATGTGTGGTAGTTGAAAAATGAGGAAAACTATCGATTATAAATCGAAACAGAAAAGAAATTGTAAATTATAGACAATAGTGATATCAATTGAAAAGTTGAAGGATATGAAATACATTTCTCTTTTTTTATCACTAAATATAGTGTAATAAAAATTAAGTGAACAACAATGATATTTAATATAGCTATTCCAAAAAAATTTTCAACAGATGTTATTATTTAATATTAGCTGTACAGTTTATTTAGCGCAAAAATGACGACAATAATATTTTCGACTAATTTCAAATGTTCTAATCCTATATTTTCTTGCAGCAGAAAACTGAAAAAATAGAAAACAACCAGATTGAAATGAATGGCCAAGAAGTTCGTTGTGCAACATAGATCGCTTGAACTCAAGCAATAAACAGCTATGAAATAACTTGATAGCTTAATATCATAGAAGAATCAGCACAACTTCCATCACCCATCCTTCCATCCATGCTAACTTCTCTTCGTCTCCTCATACCTCCCTACCACTAGTCTTTTTGGATCAATTGAAAAATTGAAGGATATGAAGTCTCTTTTTTATCACTAAAAATAGTGTGATAAAAATATGAGCAAGAGAACCAGCTGCGCCATCTACCTCTTTTCTCTCTATTTACCTTTCTCACTTCCTCATCATTCCAACTTCCTCTTCGTACTAAGGTAAATTTTATAAAAATTCATTTCTAATGCAAATGTAAATAAATTACTCTTATGAAAGGAACCGTCTCAGTTAAGATTATCTCCGAGAATCACTGGTTGGCCACTCGCCTAATTCTAAATTAATTTTTCTATTTCTATCAATTAGTCATCTTATCAATCATCATCTTATCAGAATATTGATTTTCTTTTTATTTTTTAAATTATTATTGGGTTTATTTTAATTTTAAATTTCTGTGATTACGTGCTGATAATTATCCATGACATTCTGACAATTATTCGCTGCTAATTGTTTTTTTTTAAGAATTACTCGCTTGGAAATATAAAAATATCTAATATTATTGAAGAAATATTTAAAATCAAAACGATCACATCAATTGACTCCATATTTTATTTATATTTTCATTTTTACATATTTTATGAATTATATCAGATAATTTAATCATCTTGTAAATCGCCAAAAGGACTTTTCTTTCAATGAATCAAAATAAATCAAATCAATTACCATTTACTATATTTCTAAAATCGAAGAAAAACCTTGTTCTACAATTTTTTTCTTCGTCCTCGAGTAATAGAATCGTAGATGGAAGAATGTTAACGACTACTTCCTCAAATAGTTGAAAGCATTTAAAACTTTCATGTATATAAATGTTGCCAGTAGGTTCGGATCACATATCTTAGATTATCTGTAAAATAGTTTAGCGACTGGGATCAGAAATCTATTTTGGATTGATGATGCAATCTATTTAAGTATATGTTAATTGACCTTAGGAGGGAAATAGTATACTACGTGATCCTAATTAGTGGATCGTTTTTGACAAAAAATTAAGAAATCGGCAAATTTAAAGATCATCAGAAAGCCTATGTTCCTCAATAACGACTTTCTAATTTACACCTTATACCCTCTTATTTTGCGTTAAAAATAAAAATTTCGGGATAAAATGTTACAAGTTTGTAAAATGGAAAATAACATTCTATGCAATAATTTTGTAATTCTTAATAGATTTTCCGAAAAGCATAAAACAGAAAAAAAACTTGCATTTGGGATGAGCTGTCAGTTTTACTTTGAATTCTTGAAAATTGAGAAGTAAAAAATGACACGTCAATTTAATAAACAGAAATTTATTGAAACTTTTGAATATTTGAAGTGTAATGAACAAGAATTTGTTAAAACTTTTAAAAATATAAAATTCAAATTTTAAACTAAGTAAAAAATATTTTATTTTTTGTCGAAACATTTTATTTAACTTATACAACTCAACCTATTTTAATATGCCGATAAACGAGTAATATTTTATTGCTGAAAAGAGTCACAATGTAGCGTAAATACCGAAGAAAATAGAAGCTAAGAATTCCAAAATATTCCGGTAAAGATTTTCGGAAAATTTTTTTAGAAATTAAGAGTTATTAAAATAAATCAACGCATCCTACTTTTTTTCCTAACGAAGATTTAAATTGCATGCCTTCTGAATCACACCAATTTGAATGCATCGTAATTTTGCGCCTTAAAATACACATGTCATCTCTTTATTAACTATTCAAAGTTTTGTTCAAAATTCACGCTTTATCAAATTCCATCTTTTTTTTGTTGTTATAAAGAAACGAAAAAAATGACAACTTCTCATTTTAGAGATGATAAAATCGAGAACAACTGATATTATAATGAACTTCCTATACAATAAATAAATCTCATTAATTTTATTAAAGAATTAAAAATTGAGCATAAAAATTTAATAGCATCTGGAATGCCTAGAAATTCAAATAATCTCATTAAAATTGAAGCAAAGTTAAGTGTAAAGTAAAGCTGTAATAAAGCACAAATGAAATCCACTTCAATCATATTTCAAGCTTTAAAGAATTTCATTGTTTCATTTTCAAGAGGTTTAAGAAATCATTCATGCTTTGTTTAATCCATTGGAATTTTGGAGAAAGTTCTCGATGTAAGGCGCAAATGTTGTTGCTTCTGGTAACGATTTTATTTGTTGATGCATCCACGCTTACCAAAACTGCTCAGCTGCATGAATTTTTTTTTGTTGAATTATGATTAAACAAATGCAAAACATTTGATTAAAACATCAAGTAATTGGCAACAAAAATTTTGATAACATTTTTAGTTTCATGTTTTGTTAAATATTCAAATTATCAGTAACATTATCCCACTGATGATTTTGCTTCGTGAATTTTAAGAAGTACGGTATTTAACTTAATTTAGACTAATAAAAACAATAAATTTGTTTATGACTTATAAAGAAATGTAATTTATTTTTCAAAAAGAGTTGAAAGTCCAAACGTAAGCTTTGCATTCGCTTGAATTAAATGACTAACATTAATATTGAAATAGTACTGATGATCCTTGATATAGGTACTGTAATTCTTGAAGACAAATGTTAAACTATTGCTACAATTGAAATCTTCACTCGTTGGTTTACCTAAGCATATATAATACTTTGCACCTTTCATCATTCCATACGGATACCTGAAAGCATATGTAAAACTCGAAAACATTGAAAAAAAATTCAACTTTCGAAAAAAAAATTCAAAAGGAAGTCATACCAGATTTCAATTCCATGATGATATGGCGAGCCATTCTTTCCGGTTAAACATAGTTTACTTTTACTATTTTCGGCATTCGGATAGCTTACATTTTTCTTACATGGTGGCATATGTGGTACTAAATCGAAGTGATGGACGAGACGAAAACTGAAATATTACTTTCATTTAGGTAACATTGACTTTCGCTCAGTAACATTACTTACATATTCTGAAATAGTTACCCGTAAAGTATGATGTAAAGACATGAAAACCAATGAACTGTCTTCTGCATCTCATAATTTTCTCTCATTAACTATTTTAATCGTAGCGGTCTTCTTGTTAATTTGGAAAGTTAAAAATGGAAGAAAAAATTAAAATTAAAAATAAGTTCTAAATCTGAAAATTTAAAATAAATAATTTTAGCAAATCTCACTCCACAATCATTTATTTATAATATTTCAAGTTCAAAAAAAAATTCTTTCATCTCTAAAGTGACCAACCTGAACGGAATATGAGCATTGTGATACAACGCAAATTGATAGTCACCAGTTCGTGGTTGACCAAAAGTAACAAGCTTAATTTCTTTGCCGGTTCGTAATTTTTGGATTACAGTACGAGTTGCTGCCAGTGATGCTATTGCTCCTCCTGCATTATACCATTTTATTTTGTTTTTTTACTAAAAAATTCGATTTTTGAATTTGTTGAATTATTTCCCATTATATACTTATATATATTGAGAATGGTACAATCATATCGTAAACATTATAGATTTTGATAAATTATCATTTGTTGATTTTGATGAATTATCATTTGCGGTTTTACTGTACCATTTATCAATAGGCTCCAGATAGTTCAAACTCAGTTGGTATAGTTTAATGATTATTTGCTTTACTTTTTCTGCTCATTTTGCAAAAACGTTAACTTACCGAGAGAATGACCAGTGAAAGTAACTCGATATGACTTAAACATCGGATCCATGAGAAGTGGCTCTATGTTTGGCCAAATTCTTTCAAGAGCTTTGAAGAAATATCGATTAACCTTAGATAAATTGCAAAAAATTTCATAAAAATCAGGCCTACGCTGTCCCACTAAAAACCATAATATAAAACGATATATAGCAACAGCTTAAGATCAATATATTTTGAATTAAAAATTTCAAAAAAATGACCAGATTTGTAATCTCAGATTAATTCGTGAATGAAGAAATGTTATTTAAAAAAAGTCATTTAAGCTTAAATTTTTTGAAAATTAAATTCTAAGAGAAAATTACCATCCCAGCATTGAAGAAATCTCTCATGGTTCTCATCGACTGCATTCCTTCCGTAATCAGTTGCTTTTTTATCGTCGTACCTCGAAACACAATTATAATTTTCTTAATGATATCCGATCGTATTATATAGGATGAACAAGAATTCTGAAAGACGTCGCATGTCGTACTTCTCGTTTTATATACGAACCATTCCTGCCATTTCGGCAGTATGCTATAGTAAAATTTTAGATCAGACTTTGAAATTTAAAAAATTTTTAAAACAGATGTAATCAAGGATTTAAAATTGATTAGAAATGCACTGTTTAATAAGGATTAACATCTATTCCAATTCCTATTATTTTTGTTTCTTGTGAAATTTATATTTCTAATTAATCGTAATCACTAATTATCAATTGCCAAGCTATTTCCTACTTGCAAAACAAAAAATGATGTTTAATAAAATAAAATAGTTATCTTAGCAACTGTTAGAAGCTACAATAGTATTCAATAAGTTTTTAATGTTTTAAGAAAATAATTTTCATAGCTTTATTAACCTAATAATCATCATTTACTTTCCTCAAACACTATAACATAAAGCAATGGACAACTTGTGGGGAATTTTTTTGAATGAAATTATCAAGGATAAAAGAACTGCTTTTTTTTCATACACTTAACAACTTACTTAATAACACATTTCTCGGGATCAGTGGAATAAGCTCCAGCTGTAAGACTGACCAAAATCTTAGTTTCTGTTTCATTGTATTCGCTGACAGGTGGAAATAGTGTATGAACTGCTCGGGAGCATCCAGTTAGCAAATATATCATTATAAGTGTAATAATCATATTATTTCCAATCACCAATTCATGCATATAATAAATATGAATATCTAAAAGTTGTAATGGGAATAGAGAAACAGATATATTTATTAATTCAGTAACTCTCATCTCTCACTTTAATTCTCACCTTTGAATTATTTATTTAATATATGAATCAGATTGCTAAAATACTTCATCCAATGCTATCAGCATTAAATGAAATGAGCAATACAATTGTAGTACGATAAGATGAACTTGGACTTATATCTGTTATTATCATCAATTCAGTAAGTCAAATTTGATTTGATTTGGTATCGTTTGCTAAAATATCCTACCCAAAGCTTTAATACTAAGTGAAAGTCCAACATGCAATACAATGTGAGAGAATGAGATCAACTTTGATTTGTTATCCTATATGTATTATTGCATGCAAAATTTCGTGTCTGCATTACTAGCATCAAACATACAATTATATGAAGATCAAAGTCCATCTCACAGCTACAGCTTTTTTAGAGAAAACAGGTTGCGATGATACCAATTGAGTGTCGAGCAAAACATCTATCTGAAGATTCAAATGGTTAGCTTCTTAGTGAGAAACTTCGAAGTATATTTAAGAAAAAAATGATTTAGAGGTGATGCTTCGTTTATCTTAAAATATAATATTGAAAGGCAGTGTTAATCTTTTGTCGTAGCTATGGTACTTCATCAATCAAATACAGATAAAGTAATGCGTAATGCCAAATGATAGGTATGAATTTTTACAATCTAAAGCATTATGCTAACAGTTACTGAAAAATGTTGTCCGCGTATACGACACAGATAGACAGTTCGATTTTTTTCCATAAATTGTTGCTTGATAATTTGTAAGATGGAAATGAAAATGAGAAACATCGAAATAAGAAAGAACTCAATCACAATAATCCATCTTTGTTTGGGAAGAATAAATTGAATGAATAAAGTGATAGGTATGAATTGCTTTGTTCCTTCTATTGCATTATTTCAAATTTAAATGATAAATTTTTTTAATGAATTTGAAAATTTTCAGTGGAAGGAAATATAGAAAGTTAAACAATTTACTTCACAAAAAATGATGTATGAGAATATAAGCTGGTAGCTGGCAGCTGGTAGCTGGTAGCGATATTCCCTCACTTCAAACATATTTTTCAAATTTCTTAGTAAAATCGAATTTTTTAATATATCTCTATCAATTAATATTTCACTTATTGAATTTACAATTCAAAATATTTTAATTTGATATGTACATTAATCTATTTTCTATTTCTATCGGAAACTTTGAAAGTGGACAATAAACTCCAAATATTTCAAAACTCTGTTACACAGACAGACAAGCAGGACACACACAGCATCAAATATCCTGAATTTGTAAATTGTAATAGCTTAGGAATTTCGCGGCTCGCTTTTAATGAAATTTCTGACTGATCGTTTCAAATTTTGATTCAAAACATGTTTTTAAAGTGGGCAAAGTGGCATAATGCGTAAGAAATGGAGGACAAAGGATTCCGACTAGTTCAATTTAGAGGACGCCTACTTCAATAACAAGGAGCTATCAGTGATTTCTTGAGATAAGTGACACGTCCTCTCTCGCTCTTCCGTCTCTCTTTACTCATATAATTCTCATCATTTAACCTTTCTGTCTGTCGCCAAAGACAAGTATTTTTTTTTCAGTCTCACCGTTTAATGACTCAGTTTGACCTTTCTCTTTTTAAAAGTTTTGATAGTGTATGGGAGATTACAATTCTCAGTTATCTGCCATCCATAAATCCTTCAAGGCTCCTCTCATTAATACAATTAATGATATTAGCATCGCTGCCGTTTCATTTAACATAATTAGAGAAATTTTTGCATGATTCATTTCTTCCGATAATGTACTAAATTACAAGCAGCCTTCATCACATCTCATCCTTTTCACAGAGTTTAGTAATAAACAGTAGAAATGAACAAAAAATAAAGAAAACAAACTTTAAAAAGAAATAAAAATAAACATTTAAAAAAATATAGATTGACTGGACATGGATATTTCATTGAGATACCGCGTAGAAAAGTTTTTCTTCTCGGTACGAAAAGACCGTTCATACAGATTTTATTCCGTTTTTCGGAGGTTGTCGATTGCTTGGAGGATTTTCTTGATGTTACGTCTCTACGATCGGTTCTTCTATTTATAAGGTTATTTTAAGAGACAAAATGGAATTTGGAAGTACACTATTGGAAAAGTTTCTTTTGAATTGAATTTCGTCTTTAAATATCCCAGAACCTGAAGGTATTATCATTGTCTCATTCTCTTACATTATCTTCGTGTTAAACTCTATTCTGCTCACACTGTTTAATGCTACAGTGAAGTTATTGATTATTTGTATCTTTCATCTATTTTTTTGGTAAATTACCACTGATGATCACTTTATATTTGAAACGTCCCTCCAGATTAATGCCTGTTAAGAAAAGCAATGATGGAGTACTTGAATTTTAGTGCTGAAACTAACAGTTTATATGGACTAACAAAAGCTGTTATTATTAATGAGACGCTGGTGTTGTATAACGACGAAAGAATAAGGTATTTGTAGAGGAAGAGGCGATGAATTACGCCTATCGCCTTTTGGATAATGTAAAATACTTCTATAAAACACTTAATCCAGCTTCACTTTCTGGTATGTTTCAATGTTCAGATCATTGTACTATATGAAGATATGATAACCTCAGCGTAAACTGAGGATGGCTGTCCCTTTGCAGTTATGAAGTCTCTGAAAGCTTATACTTGTTGGCTTTACTTAGTCTTTACAAAACAGCGTTTTGTCAGCTTTTCAAGGAAACTTTTTTTGAGAGGATTTGCATTTCTTTGAATTTTTATCTTATTTTGAATTATTCAAATATTTGGAGGGGCAATTGATTTGATTGTTGTGGAACAGCCGGATGGATCATATTTGTCAACACCATTTCATGTAAGATTCGGAAAATACGGCGTTTTAAACAGCGACGAAAAAGTTAGCTAACGTTTTAATATTTGTGAATTTTTATTTATATTTATGAATCTTTATTTACATTCAGTCATCGTTTCTCCTTTTATGTGCTGTTATAGTTGTGCTTTGAAAAGTCAAGCAATAGCAGAAATTTGAAATATCAGTCAGATGGATCTGTTTCAGTATGTGGATATAACAATAAATGGCGAAGAAATAGATTTAAAAATGAAGTTGGGTGAAAATGGTATTGCATTCTTTACTGAACCAACTACAGATGCTCATGTTCCTGAATATCTAGTGACGAGCCCAGTCCCAGGAAGTAGCTCTACTCCAGTTGATGGAAAAGTATCACAAGAACTCTGATAATGTTGTATTTATGCGAAACAGATCGATTCTATTAATAGTATTAATAGTTTCATACCTTTAAAAATTAGATTTAGTACTAGAAAAATGAGATTTTATTTTAAGGATCTTGCTGAAAGGATAGAAAAAATCCGACGAGAATTGTCACGTTCAAGATATAAAAGAGCGCTATCAGAATGTTCTAGCTCTTGCTCACATTCTTCCCATTCACGGTTTTATTTTTCACATTTTTTATGCATTTTTTTCATGTTCGAATAGAAAGCTTCTTCAAGCTATAATAAGAATTTGTACACGAGAACTTCTTTTTCAAATCATGTTATTTGCAGCGAGAATTCTTGTGAATTAGACATTCAGCGTAGAAAAACACTTCCATTCAATGCATCGCTATTCAATCAACGTAAGAATCGATCCTTACCGAATCTTACTGATCTTACCGACAATCAGCAAGAAGAACATACTGAAAGAATTATGAAAAATAATAGGTAAATTAATATTTAAGGAAGTTATTGTTTTTGTTTTAGAGTACGATAGCTTACCTGGGAGGATGTAGATATAATGACGTATTTGCAAAATAGACTAAGAATACATGGGTTTATGATCTCATTTGATGTCATAGTTTTGGGTTTGATAATTTTGTTGGTTTTACTTCTCTACAAAAGAATTTTCATAAGTTAACCAAGTTTCAAGAATATAAAAAATACAAACGAGTTAAATTTTTTTGCACAGTAACGATAGTTTATACTTTTGGGTGTTTTTTTAAATTTTATTTCAAGAAACGTTGCTGCTTTGCCCACACAGAATTCGTTGAAATTGACTTTCATGACAAAAATTCGAACCTGTCAAATGAATTTTTTAATATGCTAATGACAAAGTACTGAGTAGTCTATTCTCTGCTTTTGTTTACATCTAGATTTTAAATGATTTGTAGGCAGTTGATGTACTCTCATTCATTCGCTACAAGACGCAGTTTATCACCTCCAGCTTGCACCTTTCGCAAGAAGCATAAATTATCAAACTCAACAAATGAGGTACTTTATTTTAACATTGGTAACCATTGAACACTTATATTTTTGGCTGTAGTTCCTTTCGAACATACATAGACACATTGTTGGGCGGTTGTATATACTATTGAACGATTGAATAGCGACATAGATTTTAGGAAAGTGATGTAGATGATGCAGCATCAACAGTTTCCATTGATAGTGAAACAGATCGTTTGAAAGTTCCTGGGTTAGGTATGATTACTGATGGTGCATTTTCGGATTCTGAACTTGATCGACATCGAGACACTCCTGAACCAGTTAGTTTACCTATTGCTTCATTCCTTTCAGAAAGTCTCATGAATTTTGTGAAACTTGTTATATTGTTTCACTTGTTGAATGCAGGTTTCGCTACGAATTTCAGCACAAAACTCAAGTAATGGTATGGAAATGGGGCGAGCTGCCAAGAACACTTGAAGAAACGGAAAAAGCAAAAAAGCAAGATGTGAAAACTGAACAAGAAAAAAAAGGATCAACATGGGGTGGATGGTTTCGCTGGTCACGTGCTAAACCAACGGAAGATCAGGGTGTTTATTTGGATGATCTTGTACAAAGTGCCAGTGATCCCAGTAAAATCGAAAAATATCTGGGGATGTCACCTCCCACCACGTGGTGAGTGATATTAATGAACTGGCATCTTCACTCTTTGAAAAGTTAAACATGATCCTTTATTGTCAATCTAAGCTGCCTATCAGTTTTGGTCATATGATCAAGTTTAAAACCAGGTATGATTGGGGGCTAGATTGATTTTAGTAGTAGTGGGACATGATTTTTTTTTCATTCAGCGTTTGCTTACATAATTTTTAGGACGTAACAACGACGTGTGAAAAGCACAAGTCTTAGTCGAAATTTTTTTATTTTTATTTCAGTCCTTCACCACCCAATGATAGCGGGAATGATTCTGTAATGGGAATGAATTCTCCCCCGAAGATCAGTGATAATGAAAACGAAACGAATAGTGAGATACAGCAGCCAGAACGAACTTCAATTCCAGCATCCGACAGCAAGGTTTATTTTTTAGTGGTATTCATGCGAAACACTAGAAATTTTGTGTTAAAGTAATAAAAAATTTGTGCTAATCTTAAAAACTATTATGCTGTCTAGTTCATTACCATTTGGAGGGAAAGAAATTGCAGAAGCATACGATTGATGTAAATGTATCGGATAATCAGTATTCTCTTCGGCCTTCCGAAGCACATGAATCGGTAATCGAATCACACGAATATGAAACGAAAAGAAATGCTCGCAGTGTGACTCCTTCCAGTGACATCTTGTTCGTATCATTCATCAAATTGATTCCATTATCATTCTTTTTCTAATATTTGTCAAAAATCAGTAGCTATTGCACGTGTGCTTTTATAGTCCTATGAGTGATGAAGAAGCAGAAAGTGCAATACCTCTGTCTTCCGGTCCAGAGACTACTGTACAATTTCCGAAGTACATCCGTTCTTTACGGCTTTCCAGTGACAAATTGAAAAAGTTGGGGTTACGCAAAGGGGCAAACGAAGCAAGATTTTCGATCACTACAAAATTCCAGGTTTGAAAATTCTAATCTTAACATTTTAAATCTCTCACTATTGTTTTAGGAATTTGTTTATAAACTTTGAGAAATAAAACAAAGTTTGAATTTATATGTGTGCCTATATTTACAGTCACATTCTTCCTAATCCAGTTTGTTATATTGTACATTTCAGGGTACCACATGGTGCAGTTGTCATATTTATCTATATAAATGGACTGAACGTCTAGTTATCTCCGACATAGACGGAACCATAACTAAAAGTGATCTGTTAGGACACGTTATACCAGCTATTGGCGGTCAGTGGGCTCATGCCGGAGTCGCAGAACTGTATACTAGAATCAAGGAAAATGGGTAAAATTTCTTTTTTTGATAGATCACAAATGCAGAAAATCATGAGCTTAAAAAAAATTAAAAGTATATAAGCATTTTGAAGAACATTGGGCATTTTAAAGTAGCAAATTTATCATTTTAGCTATCAGCTGGTTTATTTATCTTCTCGAGCAATAGGACAGAGTTATTCTACAAAGAAATATTTGCAAAGCATTGCTCAGAACGCAAAGTTTTTACCCGATGGACCGTTGTTGTTATCGCCTACGTCTGTGCTGATGGCTTTCAGAAGGTATTACGCTTTATTTACGAATAAATTCCAATGTTCAGCGAACAAATTATTAAGCTTCAATATGGTCTTATAGATTTCTCTTTCTGTCTTATTTACAAATGACAACACGTTTATGCTATTTGTGCAAGCAGAGACGTGTTGTCATTTGACAGTATGTTTTTTCAGGGAAGTTATAGATCGCAGACCAGAAGAATTTAAAATCGCTGCTTTGACAGATTTAAAGGAATGCTTTCCGGTAAAACGTCCATTCTACGCTGGTTTTGGAAATCGCGAAACAGTAAGGTTCCAAGTGTCATTCAATTTTTCGGGATAAATCAAGATCCAAGCATACAAGATTTTATTTCTGAATCAATATAAAATCCATCAAGTGTAACTTAGTAGTTTGATTTTTTAAATGGTAATTTTAAACTGGTTAGTGTTCGAATGCCCCAACTTCAATTGATTAACTGTTTTTTGAGATATAGTTCCAAACTTCTTTGTTTCTGCCATTCCCTATCGTCTTTACCCCAACTTACTTTTATTCCCTTTATCAGCTTGTGTATGTTTCTGTTCTGAGATCGTTACTGCATGAGATAACGTAAAGTGTATGAGATATGGATAGTTATCATTTACACTTTGTACTAAGATGATTTAGTTTCAGCTACTGACTCAATTTAGTTTTTTGAATTTTGTTGAATGTTTGAGCCGTGAAATGCTGAGAGATATTTCGTAGTTTTTATTGAAAAACTTATCTTTCAGGATGTGGTGAGTTATCGAGCAGTAGATATACCTCCTGATAGAATACTTATTATTGATAAACAGGGTCGGGTCAGGCGCGCTGATTCCATTGGTTTCGAAACATCATTTATATCACTAGCAATGGATACAGTTGATTACATGTTTCCTCCACTCACCCGTCGACGAAACGAGCGTCAAAGATCAGGCGTGCCGAAGAAAAATTCGTTTATTTTGACACCGTCATTTTACAAAGCACACAATTATAGGTTTATTTCTCTCGACATTTCACAATTTCTAGAAAATTTTATCAAAACTCCACATATTTTCAATTTCTATACATTTATCATTTATCATTATCTCATTTTTTACAGTAATTTTACCCACTGGCAGTCAAAAGCAGGGTGTGCTGTTCGTTTGGATGACAATACATTGGAAAGTTACGAGGCGAAGAGGAAAAGTTTTCGTAGAAAACACAAAAAGAAATAACCTTAAAGTGGAATTATTTTTAGCTTGTGCCAAACTAAAATGCTTAAAGCAAAATTTCTACTAACTGTGTACTGTTTCAAACAGCGTTTGTAGAGTACATATGAGTTAGAATAGTTGTCATCAGAGCTCTTTCAGGAAAACTTTTAATCTCCGTGAAATTGGTCTGAATATTTTTTTCATCTAAAATTCATATTGGGTGCTTTTGAGTTTCAAATTATACTTATGCATAAAACATAAAGTTCTATAATGTACATTTATATAGAGTTTTGACTATCATTACACACCAAAGGAACTCATACAATATCACTTGGGTTGCTGACTTTGTTGACAGTCTCTAAACTGAATTCCTCAAATATTATGTGAGCTAATATCTCCATCGTCAATAAAACTGGTAAAAATTTTGCCGGCCTTTACTCCTGAAATTCTTTGAAGCATGAAATCTGGTTTCGTGTGTTAACTGCCGATGAAACTCGAAGTCTCAATGTTATCGTTTCGTGTATATCATCTTGTATATCGTCTTATATATTTTTCTAAGTTAATCTACCTTTCAATATTTCTTTCAATCACTTTATCAGTAATTGCAGTTTCGAAGTTGCAATTCTTTGCATGTATTGGCTTCATATTTTTCTTCCTCTGTTCACTTGTTATTTATATTTCAAATTAATTGCGAAGTAATGTAAGTATTGCTTGATAACAACTTCTCTTTACTTATTCCCGTGGTCAAAAGTTATGATGGTGACAAGTTGTTGCATTTGTAATCATATTGGAATTTGATTTGAATTGTCTATGTGAATTTATGATGTACATATTCTCTGTCAACATTTTTACGATAACGAAGAAACGAAGAAAGTTTAGAATTTTGATTGTTTTTTTCAATGGGGTAGTGATAATGCCAACTACTAAAAGATATAAAATGATGTAATCGAAATACTTGAAATCCTTTCTAAATTCCAATATTGTTACAATCCAGGACATAGAATAGGCTAGCGTTAGAAAACCAGGATCCATAAATCAGTGGTATGAATGTGGTTTTCATTTCTCTTCCTCAATAAATAGTTGATTGGTGGGAACTTCACTTAGGAAGAATTTCAGTTTGTGATAGTAAAGTGAAATAACTATAACACAACAAAAAAATGCACTGTTAATTCATGATAAAACAAGGAAATATGTGAACTAATAATCTGTTCATCGATGAGTTATAAAAATACCCGTTTTATAGTCTGAAATGTCCGTTACATATGAACACCCTAATTAATGCCAAAAAATAGAATGACAGAGCAAATACATTGCATGAAGACAACTGGATAAGATAGCGAGTCCTGATCGAATTTTGAAATTAATTTTGTTGGAAATCGTTATTACTAATTTGTCAACATTTTGTACAGCTAAATTCTTCGGATAAGCTACTTCCTAAAAAGTAACTGACATACGTAATACTGATCGCAGCTGTTGGAATTACTAATATCACTTTATATAAATTTGATAAACGTGAATTTATATCGTTAGATTTCGAGGTAAAAAAAGCGAGAAAACAGTATAGATTCTTTGATTACTCTGTCCCGCTGCAATGACTAAAATTTGGATTTAAACTAGTTGTAACTTGTTTAGGTAAAACATTTCCATCTTATGTAGAAAATAAAATAATTATCGAAATCAAAATTTGCTTCTAATCAATATATCTCCAATAACAGCGACAACAACAAATAACAACATGACGCTATGAAAGTACTAAACAACTGCAGATAATCATTGCTGTTGATAGATTTAGTGTCATATGTATTTTAGATGAATAATCTTCAAGATAACAATATTTCAGAGCCCAGTCATATGGTGGTGGTTCCACTTCTGAATATCTTGGTGGTAAATCGATTACATATATTTTCGCATTATTTCGTGTTCCTGCAAATTGTGATGAACGGAAGTTTTCTCTATGGCAAATTTAAAATTGATGTTTGAAATCAAATTTGCAGACTTTAATTTCTATAAGCGTTAGTATATGTAATTGATGGACATAAAGCAGCTTATAAACCTGACCAAAGTAATATTGCTAAGCATTGCTGAAGGGAATTAAATCACTTTTGATTATTTTAATCATTTAACTTACTTCAACCATCTAATTATATAAGCATAATTTTGTAAGCATAGCGTTGGTGAAAAAATATGGTAACAAAGAATTTTTAAATTGTCAAAAAATCAAAAACTTGAAAAAATATGAAATAGCCCAGGAAATATCAGTTTTTTGTTAATATCAATTTACATGCATTTTTCCCGGAGAATTAAAATAAGGAATTTGGACAATTAAAATAAGGAATGCAGTTTTTTTCTAACATTACAAAGCATACATTAAGCTATGGAGATATATAGCGCATGCTGACTGATATATCAGTTAACTGTTAAAAGTGTTGCGACCAATAATCACATTCTTCTAACACTCCATGCTACATTCTTATTATTAGTGTTTGATGTCTTACATATATTAGTAGTTTTCTGTATGATGCGATGTGACATTTAATTAAAAAAATTTGAAAAAACTGGAAACTTCAGCACAAATACAATTCGGTTGTTATTATTTATAAATTTCGCATTTTTTAATGAAATATAATTTTTACAAAATTTTATTACTTGCTTATATGAATAATTCCATTTTACGCTATTATATTTCACTGATCAAACTAAAAGCTAACGATAGGAATATTTTTAAATATTATTCCATTGTCCCAATGATCAAAAAAATTCCTCCCACATATATTCAAATGTTAACTAAAATCATAGAAATTAGCTTTAGATAGAAATAATCCACTAACATAAATTTTGGTTAATTAGGGATTTGCTCGCTTTATAAATTCTTTTTTCATCAAATTTATTGTTGCTATCATTTCATTTTTTTTTTAAATTTAATACTATTAACTTATATTAATTATGTAAACTAATACACTGATAGTATTCAACATTTGTATGTTTCAATAAGTGAAATGATATGAAAAAAAACCAAGTCGAGCTTTCGAAACATTAATTGTGAAAAACAATACAAATGAGCCGATGATGAAACCGATGAATGCGAATAATATGTAGAGATCAGAATACATTCTGGACACACCTAAATAAATCAAATTCTTCTCTAACCAAACTTCATTTTTTTCATCAAAGAATTTTTTACCAGAAACCGCGCTCATCCCAGAACTCTTTCCATAATCGAGCATTTAAACAAAAATAAATAAAAAATTATCACTTTCTACAAATAAAAATTATCACTTTCTGTTTAGAGAAATATTGATAACAATTTAGGAAAATTTACGATGGAAATTCTCATCTAATTCCATAATGAAAATGTAAAAATTTCAAAGCTAATTTTGTAAAGTTAATGCTCAAAGATAAATGAACAACAAAAAGAAAAAAAAAGAAAAACTTACGATCATTTTCGATGTTTGGAATTGCGGTGGTAAAAGTGGAATTATCCAGAAGATACATGATATTGCTATCTATGAAAGTTGGCTGTTATTGATGTTATATGAAAGTGTAACATATATCTGATAATAAACAATAATAGTGACAGGAATAACCACCAAGTAGTTGAACACTTTCAGATCCGCTTTGTGCTCTATAAAACAAACAGATAATTGTGCTCTATAAAATAAACAGATAATGATTAGCACAATTCCGTATGCATCAACATAAAGCATTGATACAATGGTCTAATCATATAAAATCCCCCTGCAGATTCTCCCAATCTATTAGGTCTAAATTATCTTTCCATATGCATACATCTAATTTTTCACTTTTAAAAATTTCCAAGAAAATCAGAAATTAATTCAACAAATTTCCAAAAAAAAAATTTTTTTTCGATTTATTAACTGAAATATACTTCTATTTTAAGCATATGAAAATATTAATGAAGAAATTTTAAGCCATATCCAATAACATCACATCTATTATTACATAACAAAATCTTGGCAAACTGCACAAGTTATGAGATCACGAGATCGCATAATGCTTTTTTGTTATCATAGAGAAATATGTTCCGAAGTATATATAAAACCTTCCGTTACCTTATCTTACCTTGCAAGTAATGTCAATGCATCTTCAAATCTCGTTTTTTTCAGTTAATTTTTCTTCATTCGGATTGTTTTCTAACTTTTCGCTTTTTCTTTCTCTCAAAGCTATATCTTTTTATATTGAAGGATGAAATTTGAGAGTATAAATTCACTACTTTTCAATTGATGATAACATTTTGCATTCAATATTAAATAATTATCAAAGTGATTGATAAATGTATGAAAAAGTTAAAACTCTAAAGCTTTTAGCATGCTTGAGATGGAAGACGTTTGAAGTGCAGTTTGTTGACAGAGTTAAAAGTTAAATAACCCATACTGCTGCATTTTCTTCCTCCCTCTCTCTCCTTTTCCCTCTTTCCCTCCCTTCTCTCTCTCTTTCAAAATGCGTATAGAAGAAATAACAGCTCGATAAGTTAGTTTGATTCTACGACGAAGTAATGGCTCTATATTACAACAGAAGAATTTTGCATTTGATGATCATTGATCTAACGTAATCCATCCAATTCACTTCATATGTAAATTCAACAACAAATATAAATATCATTTTGGGAAGGAACTTCAGCATCTAATTATTCATTTTTCATTATTGATTCTGAAAAACAGAGTGAAGTTAGTTCTAATATTAAATAAAATGGAATTAAATTTCATAATTTAAAATTGGCAAGTACATTAGCATTTTTATGGATGCAAATTCATAGCGTAATTTCTTGAATAATTTTATTGGAATTCAAAATGAATATAAGAAAATGCAATAATTTGGAAGAAAAATTTTGACTTTTTAATCATCGATGAGTATAATTCCTCTTCCATATGAAGCTTAAAGCTAACATTGACAAGAGCGCAAATAATAATAAATATTTGTAAGGCGAAAGCTGCAACCGAAGACAAAAGGGAATCGATGAAGGAAAAAAGTCGGTGATTTAATGTTTACATTACATAAAATAAATCTCAATGAAAAATTTTCCCTATTTTATACTTCTAAAAGTTTGAATATGCATGCATACGACTAAATGAAATCAAAAGAAAAAAATTAACTAAATTTGATTATAAAAGAAAAGATTGGTGAAATTGTCCCATTAATTTATTTCAAAAACTAATCCTTCCTAATGCCTAAACAAAAAAGGCCTAGCAAAGAAGGCAAAAATGATCCATAAATTAATTTTCCCAATTTTTCATCAACAAAAACTTTAATTCTATCGTATCTTCGATAGCTTCTATAGTAAAAAATTATAATAACAAATGACAAACAATTTATAATATTTACAAAATGTCATCTCTTTCATTTCCTATTCAGTTAGAATTTCGTAATTTAATACAATTGAACACTCAAATTAATTTTACACATATTTATGCAATAAATCTTAAAACAACCATATTAAATAATTCCAGCTGCGTCATCAATAAGATTAACAGCTAAACAAATTGGGACTTCCTTTTTAACTTAATCTTCCTCAAATACATACACACACACACACACACACGTACACACACACACGCACACACACATATATATATATATACACGCACATACACACAAGCATATACACAGATACATACAATTTGCCCATATTTTTGTGAATATCATATAATTTTCACGTGAAAGGAATACAACTATCCAGGCACTATCTGAAAGACAATTTTGAGTTTTTCAAATTCTTAAACCAAAGCTGGTCTCTGCTTGTGTATCCCACACAAGGATTATTACCATGATGACATCAAAGATGAAATATTATTTGAAATAGATGACGACTGTTTTCATGTTCAGCATGTGAATCAACGATGAGGAGCAAAGGAAATGACTAACCCAGGTCGGAATTAATTGCCAAATGATATATTGACTGCTATGTGTCACAAACGCAGAAGCACCTTTTGTAGTGGAGCACGGTCGATTTCCGTTCGTAGTCCATAGTTCAAATTCGTGGTTAAAATCGCGCAATACTTACAATAAAAGAGAACTTCATCCTTTACCAATGAAATTCCATGATCTTTCTTTAACTTATTTCGCTATTTCTTTTCTACAAAACTAACCATTCATGAAGCAGAAGTACTAGTAAAGATTGGTACCAACAAAATCTCAAAAAATCTAAATAATGATATTTATCTTTCTTCACTTTCAACTACCATCTTTACCCACGATCTTTGAATAAAAATGTACATTCTTAAAACCATAAATTTTTACTGTAAAATTCAAGCTCCATTAAATTAGAGATTCATGTTTATTTGCTAATTCTATCGATAACAAATAAACTTTACAACAACACGAAAAAATGGTTGCAAAAATGACTAAAAGAAAGAGGGACAGAGCGAACGTACATTAACAAAGTGTAAGTAATGGAGGACGAATCGTTATTTTCTGAACAATAACGAACTGAGCGAAATTTAAAAAAGGTCAAACACAGTCAAATTAGTACTACAAGATTTGAGATAATAATACATGTACAAAAAAAAGTGGAAAAGAAAGTATCACAGTTTCAATTTAAGACGTAGGAAAACAACAGCTACTACAACAATATGGCACTATCGTCATTCATCCTGTCCAAGTTCTGTACAAGATGATAGATCTGTAAAGTCAAGATTCTGAATAAATTAGGGATTATATTCAAAATAAACTACCTCAACTTCGGAAATTTCAGAATTTCAATTTTGAAGCGTTTTTATCTCGAATTTTCATCTCTTAGGAGTTAAAGGAAAAGTAAGGTTCAAATGATGATTAATAATCACCAAACGTCCCATGGAATCATATCAAATAATCCAGCGAATTAATAAATTATAAAATCAACAATAGAAATGAAGAAAAATATGGCAGAGAGAAGCACATGTACGGATTATATTCTGAGTAAGATTGTAGAAGTTTAGGAAGATTGCAGAAATTTAGGCACTTATTAATCAAATTACTGATTAAAACCCGTCATAAAGTATAAAGAATCAATAGCAATAAAAGTATTACTGTGCAAAGCTAAATAATGCAGCTGCACAGCACGGACTTTTACAACAAAAGTCCAAAATGAGAACAAACATCATTTCTGAAATCAAAATTTTAATTTGCAAACTTTTATGAATGAAAATTTTTTCTATTATCAGAACAAATGTTCTGCTCCTCTTTAACTAAGAGAAACTAAAGATCTTTCTTCAAAAGATTCATTTCTATTAAACAAATTATTACTATTGAGTTATTATAAGAAAAAGCAAGGATACCGCAGATTATTATTTAAGCAATTATTTACAAATGCCGTAAAATATTGTCATGTAGCAGTCATCATCATGAATATAACTTGTGCCGTATAGTTCGCACTGGAACGGCAAACAACATCAATTCAAAACTACTTTACAGTTGGTAGTAATGCATAAATGCCAATAAAACGGGATCTTTAGACTATTTGAATAGCTCAAAAAATATATTACTCTAAAAGAAATATTACATTGTTTTGAACTTATTGTGAACGATTATGCTGCTGCTTTCGTTTGTAAGTTTTTGGCGGTAACGGAGGAGGCGAATCAGAACCATTTCTTTCTGCAACCACCTTTTCACCAAATAATTCTTGCGGTCTTTTGTTAAGTCTGAAATATATTATGTAATATATTATAAGTTTGAAACATGAAAATATTGCTCATACGCAGATAATGATTATAATATAACAACTTACAATTTTGGTGGTCGTGGAGGTGGATCTACTTGACAAGTTCGTCGTGGATACAGCCTTGGCGTTGTAGTTGCATCATCTTGATTTGAATTTTGCGATGATGAAGGTAGTGACATTGCAGCGCTTACATCAGGCACTGTTGGCTTTGTTTCCCTAAAAATTCTCAGTTAACATGATGACTATTGGCAAAATTTTTGTTTCCATTTTCACAAACTTGAGATCCGGTTTGCAGAAAATTTGAGAAATTAGCTCTAACTTATTCCAGACGACGCGCACAGCATCATCAGACAGCGGAGATGGTAATTGCTCCACTTTTTTCCTTGGTGGTACTGCTGGAGTAGTTACGCTTGTTGTTTGTGCTATAGCGGAGGTATTTTCCAAAATTGTTGTTTGGGAACATATTGCATTCCCTCCATATGGCGGAAAAACAAATGAATCTGAAGGTTTCGAAATACCACAGCAATGAATGAAAATGAAGAAATTTTTAAATAGTTCAGAAAGTGCCAAAAATATGATACTAATTTATTAAATCACATATTCTTCGACATACTACATTTCATATCATTAATATATATTTTTTGAAACCAACGCCGTTCACTAAAGTTATTACGTGATGTACAGATCGAAAATAAAAAATGAATAACTACATTTATTTTAAAGTGAGCGAACCTGGACAAACAGTGCAAAATGGAGCAGAATGAGGCGGAATGGGACCATTTAAATCTAGGGTTGCATGAGTCGAAACTTTTAGAGGTGGTGGTGGAGCCGGTTGCCCCTGGGTTGACAATTTTCGTGGATAGAGAGGAGGTGGTGATGGAGAAGGAAAATGACCATTTTGTGATGAACGAGGACTTGGTGGTGTTGAGGATGCTTTATCGCTTCGATGCCTGGCCCTTGGTATTGCCGACGGAATTCGTGGATCTGTTGGTGAAGCAATCGTTGACTGAGTACCGCGCTTTGCGTCACCAAGATACCGCGGTTGCTGACCTAAAGATACAGATACTTGAATATTTGAAACTACAGACTTCAACTTTAATCCTCCAATTTTATATATTTATTCCAAAAAGCTGTGATCAATTCATTTCTAGAGTAGCAGTAGATCAATCGTCTTGTCCTGCTAAAAGTAAGCTTAAGAGTTTGAATTAACCTGGAGTGATTTCAACCATTCCAAGATAAGAATTTCGGTCCTCGAAACTTGGCAGGAAGTTGGGACGTGATCTGAAGAAGAATATAAGCAAAAGTAAGATATGAAATCATTATCAGAAATGGATAATTTCGAAATTATACAGTTTAAATGGTTATTAGAAATTCAGTTGTCAACCAACAAACATTTTATGTCAATGCAGCATGAAGAAAAATATCCAATTCAAATAACTGATAAGAATTCAGTTGCCGACCACCAAAAATATTTTCAATTCAAATAAATTGCTTTTCCCTAACACTCGCAAAAATAAACTATTTTTTAAATAAGTAATTCAATTCATTCTCTCATTTTTGAAAGACAACAGAAAGCATACAATGTTAAATCACAGGAACAGTCTATAATTTATTTTGCAAGACAAAAATAATTCATAAATTTTTCCCAGAAAATGTGACGAATATGATTCAAGTGGTTTCAGATATATAATATATTCCCTAATCGAAGTTGTTATTAAATAATGAGTTTTTAGCATTATAAACCACTCGATTTCAATTTTTTTTTTCGCCCTTCAGAACATAGAGCAATCTTAAGATCAATTCGTATTTGCAAGTACATAGCAATACATTACGTTCTCACAGTGTACCTAATTCATGTTAACCTTGGTTGGTAGCTATCACTTGTTCGAACCTATTTAAGACAAGAAAAGATAAAAATTAAATAGCACCAAAACCTAAACCAGTTAAACTACTTTACTTTTAGACCAGATTAAGATCATTTTCTCTAGCAAAATTAGCTATTAAGTCATTTTTAAACAATCGTTGGATTTCATTCAAAACGTTTAAATAAATACTTCTAACATACCTGGAAATATTAATTAAATCAAATGATATTGCAAAATCTCTTCACGGTAACAGAATAATGCTCTGAAAAGCTATAATATTGAAAACTCACATATCCGATGAGTGGGATACGTTGGAACTGTAATTGTTAAGTGCGGAGAAACATCGTCCACTAGTGCGATGTCCAGAATAATGGTTGGATGGGCCACTAGTTGAGAGTGCTGATGAGATTCCTTTCGGCGGTTTAATACCTGGCGATTTCAGCACATGAGCTGGTCTAGATGGTTTCTGCAAACGAGAGCTATTACAATCAACAATCCATACTGAACAATAAGAAAAAATGCTAACATGAAAAGCATCGATATGCAAAGAAATGTCACAAAAGCTCTCGTCAGAATTAAAGAAATTCTTAATGTCACCATTACCAGAAGCAGTTATAACACTCAACTACTTGAACATTGTTACAACGTAATTTGTAATGCTATTTTAAATCTTTTCATCATGAGTTCACTTCATGATTGTTCAGATTTGCCAAAAATAACTTACAGAAAATTAAGTATTCAATATTACAGAAGTAAATAAACAAGGTTCTGTAATTCCACCTTGAGAAAACAGCTTCAGAACTTATTCCTTTGTTGCGGACAACATAGATGAGAATTACTTATTACTTTAATCCCCATATTTCCTGATATAAAATTGGAAGAAATCAAAGGACATTAAGCGTTTTTTAAACTTTAATTTAAATACTTAGTAGCAAAACAAAGATCCAGATTGCGATTTTTTCCAAAGTTTCCCATTGAAAGAGCTTTGGAAAGAGAATGGTGAAGAAGAATAAGAAGAAAATCATAAAAAACAGAAGAATATTTAGGGTTAGTACCATTAATCTATTGATTGACAAGAGTAGTAAATTAGTGAAATAAGAAATCAATAAATACTTAAAAGCTACTCCTTAATTCCATTACTTTTGGATAAAGTTATATTAATAACAAAAAAAAAAAGCACAATAAAAATGATTCGCCTAATCTTAGCAAGTCTCAGAAAAGCTATTATTATTTGCCACCAATTCATTTTTACTTAAGAAATAGCAAAATAAAGTGAGTATATAATGTAAATTTGAAACGATGATTTTTTAAAATAAGGATAGCGAGAAGTATTTCTTTTGCATGCAGTGGTCTGTATCTTTAAAATGCTCTTTAACCGAATCATTGATCTACAACATTAAACAACAACAGAAGCTAAGTAAAATAACGTAAAGAAACTTACAACAAATTCCATTTTATCAGGATCTTTTGGCTCCACCTTCAATGACTGTTCCCACATGTATGTTTCCAACGATTCCTTCCCATCAAAACCGCTCAGTGGGTTAATGTTTTCAAAAAAATGCTGAAATTTCGAAATATGCAATTATAACTAAAAAAATCTATCTTAGATCAAATCTATCTTGTTGCATATAAAAATGTTAAACAGCAGTTGAATTAAACTTACCTGTTTAAAATATAGAAGTCATTATAGCTACTACAAAATAACATCCAATAACTAATATTACAAAAACACCAATCAATGTTTTCGAGTTTTTGCCCGTATGAAATTGATAAAGCAGAATAACAATGGAGAATGAAAGCTGGAATATATTACTGATGCAACGCATACAAATAAAAGCAGACGGAATAATCAAGACAACACACGGGAAGGTTGTGTAAGGAAGATAATAAAATTCTTTTAAAAGTGAAATAAGACGTAATTAAATTCTTTTAAATTTAACAGAATTAAAGTAATTAGATAAAATGTAAGAAACACTTAGTGAAATGAAATTGACTTCGGATAAGATAAATTTACCAGGTCGTAAGATGCAGAAATAGATGATGCTGCAGAAGAGCAGCGGGAGCACGATCGAGAGCAGCAGGAGCATAAGGCACATGAAAGCATGCCGCAATCAGTGCTGTTATTGTGATGTGATAGGTAATATGGTATGTACTAAATATTAGTAACTAAAAAATCACTTATGGTAAATACGTTCGCAGCAATGTCTCAGATTAATGACGCCATTTATGAATCAAACAAAAATTTGACTGACTCGCTTTTAATTGAATTACTTATTAAATGCAACTCTAATGTTCACTGATAAGAAAAATTAGGATTATAACTCTAATTCCATATTTTATAAAAATATTAAGAGTCATAACGGTAAGGAAACTTTATATTGATTCTTCCCAAATTTTTTTAAAGGAAGGATTTAGAATGCAAAAGCCTCTAAATTTTGAATCAATGGAATTCTTGGCAAATATTTTAAATTCATTACCCGTTCTCTGGATTCTCAAAATTATCTTCAAAAAAAAAATGACAGAATAAACTTTAGAAGACTCCAAAAATACGGCTGGATTCCCAATAACTCAATAACAGCATTATACCTCTGGTAAAACAAAAGGAATACTACCTACCATATCATATACAATAGTAATCTCAGGCCGATACATTAAAATGAAACGAAAAATTAGGTATTTACTGTCAAAGAAGGGAGAAGCCGAGAAAATGCATTGGATAAAAAGGAAAACAATGAAGATTTAACCCTGCGGAAGTCTGCTTAGGAGTAAGAGCAGAAGCAGAACTACAACCACTGATATTTGCCTATTCAACCGGAAGTCATTCATCGAAATCAACACCAATGGAAGCATCACTGTAAAATAGAGAGAACTTCAAAGAAGTGAAAGAGTGAGGAATAAGAGAAAAAGGGGAACTGAACCGCTGCTATGATAATATAGATCCGCAGATAAGCAGGATAGCAGTTGAGAAAAATTTTCAAAAGTTATAGATAACACAACAAAAATCATTGGTTGGCATTTTTACGAGGGAAAATGAGCTAATGAAAACGGAAAGAAAATAATGAGGTTCTCTCCAGATGTTGCTACGATAATGGGATTGGATGATGTTCGAGTTCGGCAGCAATCATTTCAAATGATCGAGTTCCGCAATTAAGTTACCATCTACTGCCTGAATATCGATAAAATATCACCATACTGCACAATATTGTTGCTGTCGATACCACAGGCTTGATGAAATAACTGTGCATAAAAGAGACATATCCACACAATATTGGCAGGAAATAATCTTTCAAAGAGGGTAAAAAAGTGCCCAGAATGTGTGAAGAAAAGCAGTACAAACTGAACTATATTTCAAACAGAAGAATTAGTGATATATAAATGTATTTATGGTAAAATATTCATATCTTTCGAACTGAAATCTTACTGGAACAATAAGTTAACATACATCCCCTAAAAATTAAACAAACAACTGAAATTTCAAAATGCTGCCTTAAAGTCAGATAACACGAGAACATGGAACAATGAAATCAGAAATGGGATGGAATTTAAAATGTGATACACCGGCTTTTGACATAAGAATGAAATCAATCAGGATCAACAGTCAAAGAATCAGCAACCTGCCAACAATAAACTATCAGTGTTTCAAATGCTTGCTAAAACTATAAATTTGAACACCGGATTACTGTTACATTACTGCCATGATCATTGATATTATCAACAGAACAGTGCACACAGCAATGAAAGACAGATTTTTTGCGGACGCGTTAATGAACATTTTGAAAAAAAACTGTTGCTGCAGCAAAGGTTCCTGTTGTTGGCAATGGTGATAACAATTAATTGAAACAATGGAAAGCATTGAAAATGATCTACACGACGAAAGAAAATGAGAAGGACGTCAATACTTCCAGTTCTCTTGCTAGGAATATTGCAATATTCTTTTAACTACTCAATATCCTCTTAATTAAAAAATCAATAAAATTAGTTAATTTGCACTAATAATTCAGTTCTAAAAGAATCCAAGATATTTCATAACTGAAAAGATAATTAAGTCTATATCTAAAAATGCGCAAAAAAGGAGTCCTGAAAGAACTGAAAAAGGAAATTTCGGTTTCGGTCAAACAAGAATGAATCCCCTTTTATTCCGATTATCTAAAAAGCTCGTAATTAGGATCTTGAAATTAAAGGCGACTCTTCGAGGTATCAAAAACTTTTTTATCCGACATTCGCTCAACTGAACAACCGAAGTACCAAAACAAACCTACGACAAATGTTTCTAAGGACTTTACAATCTGTATTACAAATTCACCTCCTCAATTCACCTGTTATTTTCAAATCAAGAGAAAGTAATGACAGGATTCGTTCCATTTTAAATGATACCTTCGCACATCCCTCACTGAATATCTAAATCCCTCTCTGTCTCCCTCAAAAGAAATAAAATCCATCAAAACAAAAACATAGTGAAGGTAAGGTTGAGAATACTTAAGAATAATTAAAAGTTTATTAAATAAATCGAAGTAATCGATCCATTACTCCACTGCTGAAAATAACTCTGTAAGAATTATTTTAAGGGAATGGATTATGTAAATATACTGAACATTTTTAGATAGCACCACAAATAGGGCTTTCAGACAAATCACAGGGTCATCATCAGAGCGTTCGGGTTTGTCTATTCACTCCTTCAACTTTCACTAACAGTTAAAAGGTATAAATAGTACAATATGTTCCAAGTGGTATGATTGACAATATAATCAAATGTATGAATGCAACATTCCGTTGCACTGAGAGGATAAGTTACAGATCGAACCAACTTCCCTCACCGGGAATCACAGCATATTAATTAAGCAATTAATCTATCAATGAAACATATTATATTATATACTATTTCGAAAGTCAAGAGTCTTCATATCAATTAAAAAAATCACTATATATCATTTCCTTCTTATCCAAAATAAAACAATTCGAGTCAGAATGAATGATTTGTTCTCAAACTATTTTTAACTAATTGAAGCAGTTTGTGTGGTGATATCAATATGTTACAAAAAAACCTTCGAGAAAACTTGAACGAAAAATTTAGTAATGCTTTGGAATAAAACATAAAGGTAATGCAGTGTTCAGAGCAGATAAACATCCTCCAATGGAACTAAATGACTTCAATAACTGCCATTCAAAAAAAACAAACGGCATAGAGAGAATGGAAAAAACATATAAACTAAACCGTAGTTCATGCCGTTTAAACAAGAGATTATTTTTTGACAACATCAAAATTCAAAGGATTCAGAGTTAGTCATCTGCTTAGCATTGAAATTATGAGACTGACTCCAAATAATGCTAATGAATTTAAAATTATTTATACCACTACTTTCCAGACCTAACTCATAAGCTTTTAATTTTATATGACAGCACTTGCGTTTTAAATCACAAAAAATTCAATAGTGTTAATTTTCAAATCATGCTTAATTTATTAATTTTTGCTAATTTTCAAATCATAAATTAATCCGGGTAGAGCTAATTTTTCTCACTCTAACCAAAGAAATATTGCAGAACTGAACAATAGAAAAAAATTGAAGTTTTAAAAACCAAGAACTTAGAAAGATCACTACTGTCCTAATTTTTAGCTCACAAAATAGCAGTCAACAATTTATTATTTTAGAGCATTATCCTTAAAGAAAAACTCTGTCAGCTTTGATTTCATTCAAAGAATAACGATGGGCAAATTAATTTCTTCTATCCATTTTTAATAGTCAGCAAATGTGAAAACGCATTTTATAATTCATCAACCATTTAGTGGCATTTCCAGTGATGTTAACGATATTCATACTACTGAAATTCAGCAATACTGGATTAAAATCGCGTTTGATCAGCTGAATACTTTATTATTGCGTTGGCATATATGGAAATCTTTGCAAAAAGTATAGAAAATAAATAGTTTTGGCAGAATAATACATTAACCATAATATTCCTATTTACCTCATCACCAGAAGAAACATTGAGTACTGCTCACCTTAGTTTGACAAAACCATCGTTTCCGTCTGCTCATCACACATTTATCAGCAATAAGCGGTGTCGTCTCGCAATAATCAGTCAGTACCATCTCTTCACAATGCAATAACGTTAACATTCTATTACTTCACTTATAATAGTGAAAAAAACGCTAAAGCGCGAATGAACATAAATAAACACGGAACATTAGAATCCTATATGAAATTTTCGAGACGAAGATATACCGCACCCTTTTCACGAGAGGCAAGAAAAATAAATTTTCAAGGCTAAAATGAGAGTAGTAAATGCCCACGCTCAGTTCAAACTGATCATCTGTTAAAAGCCTTCTAAATGAATGTGATAAAGGCTAACTATAAAAACAAAACTTCAAAAAGGAAAGATTCAAAATAGAGTCCATTCATAAACTAAACTATAAAATCTCGTAAAATACAGAGAAAATAAGCAACTTTAGTGCTTTCAAGCACCTTCTTTCGAGGAAAAAGTTGATATGGCTTATGGTCCCACCGATACATTTATATATTAGCTATAACTCTGTCGAACTGCTAATGAATAATGTAAGTGGAAAATGTTTTAAATTGAAACTGTCAATAATTTGATGAATTTAAACTGATTGCATTGTTTTTAATAATTTATCTTCCTCTATCCTTAATAAAATCGACCCGCATCTCACTTCCGATACTTTTTTATCTATCATACCAAAATATTAGCAAATCCATTTTTGGTTAACTACATCGATAATCGCTTTTATTTTATAAAAAACATGGTCTTGCCAAAATATCTTAAATTCATAAAAATGTGTAAAGTTATTGTTATTTGATTTGAATTGGAATTAGCCACTTGAAAAAATAAAAGAATAGAAATTAAATTCCATAAAAGTCGGGAAATTAGTTGCCGACAGAATCGAAACTACCCGTGATTTTTCTTGCTGGCAGTGGTGACTAAAGTGAAAAAATTTAGAAGAAAGGTTGAAATTCTTGGATCCTCCTAGGATAGGATGCACGGAGATAATTTAGAAAATAACTAAAAAATTTGTACAACTCGAAACATTAGAAAACCCGAAAAAAGTATGAAAACAAAAGTGAAGAAAAAAAGAAAAAGAAATTATCCTATAGCATGCAAGAAGGATGAAAGATGAAAGAAGATGAAGATATTGAATGACGAGAGGATCACAGGAATGGACAACAGATCGGTTCCATATCGGGCACACTGATCAATCATACCGACACATACATTAATACATATGCTAGCTAGCATACATTCATACACATATATATATACATTGTGATAAGACAGGAACCATTGAACCCCCAAAATAGTACCATTCATTATTTCTTACAGTGCGATATATATATATATATACATCTTCCCACGACACCATGGAATCCTCACAACCAAAATCTGATTAAGTTCGATATCATAGCAACTAGAAAATCTCACAAAATCGATTTGTTAACGGAAGATTTTAAAAATGATCGTAAAATTTATTCGCAACTATACATATCAAATGAAAGAAAAAGGGAAAACTGAAAAATAACAGTCAGAATCTGTTCAAGATCAAATTAAAACAAAAATTGAGATGAATAAAAATTAAGGATTTCAAGTTTCTTTTTAAATGAGTTGTCAGATGCATAATATTTCATCGTTGTATTAACTTCGAGCAGAAAAATGGCAAATAAATAGGTAATACACTTACATATCCATAATAAGACACCAAAAAGCGTGTGTAGAGGGGGATTTTGGCAGTAAACTTTTTTCAATGATATAAATTTTTGGAATTCTTAAATTGTTCTAAAAGCTGTATGTTTCTAGATGCATCAAAGCTCTGAAACGAAAAGTACAACCTTATATACTGTAAATGAAAATCAAAATTTGGACCATGAGTCACTAATTTATTTCATTCGAATGCCTCAATTTATTTTCTACAATATTTTGAAAGAGAGATAAATTCAACAGAAAGTTCCATCTCAATCAACACATTGATTTAAAGCACAATTTGCTAAAGCATACAAATTGACCAACTATGAATGCTTTCATTACCATGTCAATCGGTGGACCGAGAAACAACTGCATTAAAATTTTAAAGATTTTTGAAGTCCCGAAGCTACGCAAAAGTCACTCCGAAATTAAAATAAGTACCTAATTTTTGCACCTGCAATTAGGCGAGAAAATGCAAACTGTTGAAAGAAATTCTTCTCTAGAAATTACTATGGAACCTTCCTATTTCTGAAATTGAAAATTTCATCAAGTACTTTTTATCTGAAGAAAATATTGCAAGATTACGATAGAAACTAACGTACGTGTAGCTCTAAACTGAAATTTTCAATGATATTGAGTTTTAGCAGCGATTTCCTTATATTGTCGCCCACCTCAACAAAATGTGGATCTCTCCGTTCCTCAATCAAAAAAATCTCTGAATAGGTGAAATTTGCAACAAAAAGAACGACGTAAATCCATATCCTATTCATCATTATTTTGATGGGAAAAGAATAATGAAGATAACAACGGTAAAACTTTGCGAATAGAAATAGTTTAAATCATCGTTAAGAAATTCTGAAAGGAGAAACTTCAATGTCCAACCTCTCTCCGTCTGCAGATAGGATTACGAAAAGAGGAAAGGCCATCAATAGAAACTGTCAAATCGAAATTAATCACAATCATCTGCCTCTTTTCAACATAAGTTCCAAACGTTGATTACACAAAGTTTGAATATATCGCCCTCTCTGCGCCTCTCCATCTTTTTTCCCCTCCTTATCGCAGCCAACTCTTCTCCATGCCGTCTACGAATCGTTGCCAAATGATCAAATGCGAGGAAGAATTAAGCCAGCAAACAGCTAAATGTTTCTTCGGACATACAAAGAGACACTAATCATTTTTTACTGTTTGCAGTTGCCCGCCTCAAAGGGCGCTTCCTACTGATACAACTGCTGCTGATCCATTTGATTTGGCCAAATCCACGTCGGCAGTGACTGACACCTTCAGCAGACACTACGTCTATCCAACTTCCAGAACCAATGATCTGAGAGGTGGTAATGTTGAAGCGTTCAGGATTTTTCAGACTTCCAGAAACTTCTAGTTAATATAGTAAAATTTTCTGGATGGCAACTGATTATTTTGGGACACCTCAGATTTTCAACTCTGTAAATGTAAATAAAGGATCCTTGTTTCAACCTGAATATATCCCACGGAATATGTCAAAACAAAGAAGCTAAAAAGGTTCAAGAGTACCGCAGCTAATAACTAAGACTTGAAATTTCAGTAATGTAGCCAAAAACGAAAAAAAAAGAACACTCTGAAACTCACAATCACGTATTTCTCGGATTTGCACCGGATAATGAACAGCTATCACTCCCACTTGAGTACAAAAAATTAAATTGTTTCTAACGGAAAACATATCAAACAAATGATCCACCAGCAGAAAAAAAGATAGTTGAAAGTGAGAGGGAAAGGAAGAAAGAGAAGAATGAAATGAAGTCAGGCAAGCTCCATTTCACCTACGAAAACGCAAGAAAGTAAGCAGGGAGAAGAAAAAGCAAAAAGATAATGATTTGAAATAACTTCGGGATTCACACGTATCAAACACCACCAGGATGAACATGTTCCAGAAACAGTAAAATTGCTAACAGTGATAATGAATTGATATTTTTGGTGAGAACAGATAGGATAAACACATTTCGTCTTCTCCCATCTTGTTTTCTTCCCATTCTTCAAAAAATGAATTTCCGGTAGTTTGTTAGAAACAAACTTTTCCTTCTCCGCCTCTTCCTGTTACTAATGGGCTAGCTCATTCTTTTTTCTTCTAACTTCCGTTACAATTCCCTAGGAAAAACCTATCGTAAAATCAACGATTTGCTTTTGTATTGTCACACAAAATACAGGAAATACTTTGATGATAGGCAGATTCACTTTCATTTATAGTCTTAATAGTAATAATTAAAAATTTCGAAGGATTTGTTAAGCTAATCAAGCATGCCAAACGTACATGTTTTCGAAAAATTTTTGAATTAAGAATATGAAATGAGGATTTCTTAATAAAAAAAATAATTGGAATAGAAAAGGGCCATTAGATATGAAAAGAAAAGATAAAAAAAGGACGGCGACTAGGTCAGTGTATACCATAATGAAAAAATGCTTACAAAAACTATTTCTATACATTTTTAACTAACATCTCTATACAATTTTTAACCCACAATAGAAATGGCAACCAACAAAACAGAAATCACTACAGTGTTGTTTTGTTGGTTGCCATTTCTACTGTAGACAATAAAGAAACATGACTGCATAGAGGGAAAGATATCTAAAAAGCTAATATAGCAACAACAAGAAAACAAATGATCAGTTTCCCAATCTACAACTAAAAGAGAGAAAGAAGTGAAAAGTTTTAAACTTTTTAAGAAGATTGATGTGAATAATGTTATTTATATGGATAATAAAAAAGCAAGAAGTGAACATCTGTATCCACATTAAGGGAATTCGATCCAGCCTACAGATCTCATCAACGAATTTATAAATTCCATGAAGCTCCTTACCCTTACGCTTGGCTCTACTTCCAAAGCATATGGTTCGTTCTGATACATCTGGATATCACTAATAATTGATGCTATCCGACGACATTTCACAAACGACACCATCACTTTACGACCTGTTGCACCCACAACTGATGCGTTACCTTCGGCACTAATCTTAAATACAACGAATTTTAGATTATCAAAAAAATTATCACAAAACTTTAAGCACAACGAAATCAAAATTTAAATTTGATGTATCAGCTGGACAGAACTGCAATTAAGTAATAAAATTAATTCTGATGAACATTAATTCTGACCAGAACTGCTTTAAAGAAGTAAATAAGCCGTGAAACGTATCAAAAATTGGGTGTATGATAGCATTCTACAGAATGAAAGTATAGCAAATACTGTACTTTTCATTTTTGAAGCCAAGTAAAAGCCACTAAAAAATGCATAAAATTTATTGTCAATCTAAATACCCATGTTTGAGATAATACTCATTATTTAAAAAAGTGACATGTAATTCTTGAATACTTAAAAGCACTTTCGGAATTTCAGTCTCAATAAGCACTTGAAACTCAGAATGGATTTAATTTTTTTACAAGATAGATATATAATTAAAAAAGTACTGTGTCTTAAATAGATAAAAATACAACCTGTTCATGAGTAAGATCTTCGCTCTGCACAAATGTGCTGTTTCCTTCTTCATAAAAAAAGATTTTGGAAAGATAATGACCTTAAATATTTCGGATAAACAGAATCATGCAATAAGAAATATAATAATCTACACATTCATTTTAACGATAATATCACAAAGATACTGCTGCACTCTGTTAAATTTCGCTTTAACGGCGAAAATCGATGATGCTATTGTAAGCAAAAGAGGTTCTTGAACATTAATATGAATTCCGTCAAAATTTTTTTGTATAAAATTCGCTGGAGTTATTTTATACTCTAACAAACCTGTACAATAGTATTTATCAAAACTGACCAAAAAAGGGGACACAAGGCGGATTGATACTTTTCAATCGTTCAATCATTTCCTTCCAATGCGGATTGCAAAGTTTTTTGAATTTCTCATACCACACTTGTTTTTCGCGATCGGTTCTCTTCAAATAAGTAATCATGAATCCAAATATAAAGATTTTCAATTTAAAAAAATAAAAAGTCAAAGATAATCATAAATAAAAGGAGACGTAAATAATAAAAAGTAGTTTCAGCAAATAAAAAAAAAATACCTCCCAGCACGCCTTAAGTCGATATACAGAACTACTATTCAAAGCAGAATATAAAGCAACAAGTCCAGTGAAATTGTTGAGTTCTTCGAAAACAGACATTATTTCTAGCACTCGTGAGAACATATACACCCGTTCATCCAGTGAAGCAGTTTCCACAATGGAGCGAGCAACCCAATAGGTCAACTAGAAAAAAGTTAGCAAGTTAATTGATCATACGATAGACTTATACTATACTTATAGAGATATCATTCAATACATTTTAAAAATATAAGAACGTGAACAAAAAAATTTTCTGGCAAAGAAAATCACATTTTTCATGAACCGGTCGCAAAGCAGTAATGTGATTATTTCAGCACAATATTAACAAACCATAGTGCTATGGTCGATAAGTTTCAGCAGCTGTGGACTTCTAAGATCCTTATCTCTCTTTGTCCATGCTGAACCAACCAATTCAATTGGTTTAATAGCTTTGTATAGATCAAACTGCAACAGAGTTATCTGTCGACCGATTTCAATTGGATGGAGTGATAGGAGATCGTACGTTTCAATGGCTCCTTTCTCAGCAATATGCCACAAAATCTAAAAAAATGTTAAGAAAAAATGTTTAACAAGAGAAAAATTACTTTTTTCCATAGATTCGAAAATTTTGGGGAAATTTAAGACATCTAACAAATGATATATATAATTACCTTCGGTTTCTGTGGACCATACGATGTGTTTGTCGATAGAGAAGACACGCTTTCCAAACCATTATGTATCATCGATGGTATCATATCAGCTCGCCTTTTCCTTTCGATACAAGTATGCAAAAAAATTATGATTTGTTATGATTGAAGCAAAAAGGACCGAATAACGAATTTTCAAAATTATTGGTAAAAGTCAGTCTTAACAAAGTAATATAAATATATTCTACGTTTTTGAGAATAAAACTATCAAGACATTGATGTTGCGGAAAATGAAATTTGCAATGAAAAGGATTGTTTTGCAATAAAAATTTGCAATGAAAAGAAAAACAAATGAGTTAAAAAGACATTTTTTAATTATAAGAAATTACTACCTTAATACTTTTGCACCACTTCTTGTATTGATTGATAACTTTTCCATGAGAGTCAGTTTCTTCCAAGAACGAACATAAATCTTGCAAAAGAACCGGATTATGTTCGAAATCATACCAATAATTGTTGACCCACTGTCGAATCACACTCAGTACTCTGCGTAAAAATTAACTATGAGAGAATTTCTATAAATTGAAAAATACACATGGTTTTATTTCATGCAATTTCAAGTTTTTATTGGTGACTCTTCTGCTGATTCTATCGTTATTAAAAAGAAGCTTCAGAGTATAATCAGTTATTAAAGATATAAAGAAATTATTGCTAAAATACCTGCATTGTATTGGCTGCTGGTATTCTTTGCGAAATCGTTGATAACTTCGTTCAATTCTATTTAATAATGTCGGAGAAACTTGGGTCCTTAGACCCTGCGAATGTACTGTAGCATAAGGGCCGTTTAAAAGTTCTCTAAAACAATGTTAGTACGCAACCAAATCTTCTTGTACACTCTATTTTAGAGAAAATGACTTTATTTCAACTTTAAAAAAGTGCGAATTTAGCAATAAATACTGTTTGCAGATTTCATCCTGCCATAGATTTTGAAGTGCAAATTAATAAAGCTTTGCAGATTTTACCGTGATTCCAAGTTAGATATGTTATTCGTTTCAGCTACTTGGAGCTGTAACGGAGTAGGTACTTGAAAACGTTCGATGAGCAACTGCAAAAATTCTGAGGAGGTGCAAAATGAGTGATAAGTGGTCAGGAAAGTCCTCACGTAATTATAATCCGTGTATCTGAAAATACGGATAATTAATACAAAACAATTCTCCTTTGACTGTAAATTTAAAGGATTAGACCAAAAAAAAGCACCCTTACAATCCATGAATCACCAACTATCATTACCAAAATTCCGAGAACTTCTAATTAAAAATAATCAAGAACTTGCAAATGATAAGTTAAGCGTTCGACAAGTTTTAAAACAGTCCCATGTTTAACAACTGGTATACCACTGCTCGATGTATAATCTTCAAACACAATATTTTCATCGCAATCTTGATCAGCGAATCTGAAACTTTCGTTTTAAAGAATCAATAAAAGTCTCAATACAATAATATAAAGATTAATGCTACAAAATAATTTTCAGCAACAGAAATACAAAATTATACCTATACTGGTCAGGTGTCGGCAAAATTAGCGGGACTCGTTTTTCTTCTTCTTTTAATGATGCATCCAACATTCGATCTAACGAGCTGAAGCATAGAAAAAGAATTTTATGTATTAAAAATTTGAATTATAAGTGAGTACAAACAAGTCGAAATTCTGCACACCTTTTCGCTTGAATTTTGACTAGATCACACATCCAACTAGTTTTCTCTTCCGGCGTTCGACAAAACAGTATCCAGAAATTGTTATCCCCTCCGTCATGAGTTATTGATCGCGACACGATTTTAAACGCATTTTGAAGTTCTGCAATGAGTTACTAGATATGGAGTAGAAATAAAATCAATCAAAATGCAGATATTTCTCGGTTAATACCGTTTGCTTAATAAAAATGATAACTTGCTTAGAGCACCAAGCTGAAATAAAAAAATAATTTTAATATCAATATAAATCTGCAAGATCACAGAACCTTCAGTGTCCTTCAGATCGAATATATCTGTTTTACGTATAAGCACTTTATCCTTGAATTTATAAAGCGGCTTTTCAGGTCTTGAAGAGCGCAATGTTTTACACAGCACCAAAAGATAGTCGAAGAGGAATGTATGGCGCACAGTTGTTCCTCTGTTTTTTTTCAACGTGTCTGTAAAAGAATTTTGAAATTCGGGAATAACAAACCTTACAAAAATATCATAACATGACCAAAATTCAAAGAAAAATATTCATAATAATGTGATTATTTTTTTTAAGAATTTAAACGACTGGTTGTAAAGCAATTAGAATAAAAGACATACCAGCAGAAGATAGTGGTCCAGATCGCAATAATAACAAATCACCTTCTGCAAGATGTACAAGGTATAAACAACAAAGGACTAAATCAATCCTTTTTATTAAAGATATTTTTACCTATAATTTTAAGATGAATTTTAATTGATAAAACGCTTTACTATGAGGATTCATTATAACAATAAATAATTTCTTTGTATGAAAATTCTAGATAGACATAACCTTTAATAACTTCTGCACATTTGTAACCAATTTCCTTGCCTTCCCATAATTCAATACTTCGCTGAATCTCTTGAATCCTTCTTCTCTGACGTGAGCAATTTGACTCCGGCAAAGCTCGAACGCTCTGTTCTCTACAAAGTGCAAAATGACAATGAAAGACATAAAAGCCAAACAACAATCATGCAAATCTCTACGTAATATATTTTGTTAAAAAAAATAAACTGACGCTTTCAGATGATTGATCAGAAATGAAGGGCACAGCGATTCCATTTTCATGGCAAGACAGCTAAAGTAACTTTTCGTGCTTTTCAAATCCTCGATTTCATCAACTGGTTGCGCCAAATGACACAAAATCTAGAACACCGTAATGACAATTAATTTAAAAAGTTTTCCAACTGCTGTCTTAGAGCCAACTAATTATAGATATGTGCGATAACTTTCTAACGCAGTAAATATTTATCAAATTTAGCATTGTTAGAATTATAAGATAACGTGGTTTCTCGAATTCGGATCGAAACTTATTCTGATCGAATCAAAATTTTTGATCACGAAAAAACTAACATTTATATGGTCAAGATAACGAAAGAAATGAATAACAGGAATTTCAAGAAGAGAGGGAAGGACGTATTTAACAACAAGTCGAAATGTTTCACTCCCAGGAGTTATACTGTGCGCTCGGTCCTCCTGCTGAAAAAAAAACGAATGTTTCAAAATTTTCTTTGTATTAAACAGTGATTTTGTGTAAAATATTAAATCTACGAATAATGTAGAAATAACAATTCTATAACAAAAATAATAACAAAAAGTACACAATGTTTACCATAAAGAAGTGCTCGTATTTAGGATCATTTAACACTTTTTCTATTACAGTTGCCAATGATTCCTTGAATAAATCCTTAAAATAAGCCGTAAGGAATAATACATAATTGTTCTATCAAACAAATAAGAAACTTTGAACCAAATTTTGTTAGATTTATTTATTTTATAGAAATGATACCATATAAGCAATATAAACATCAAATTCATGAGCTTCCGCAAGTTCCCATAAGCCGGCTCCTACACATGGAGTATCCGACATTTCAATTGCATCTTCCAGCATTCGCTGGACCTTCACTGTTAATTCGTGCAATTCCAAAATGTTGCCGAACATTTGATCAAGGTAGTGCTGGAAATACATTTTACGTTGACAGCTGATAACATTGAAAAACCAGAATCTGGGTGTAAACAAACAGAATTATAGTAGGCGAAGATGTTAAGGTTATTGGAAATTACCTCATCAGAATTCTCAAAGACAGTCTCAAAACGACGCCGGAATACATGAATGATGAGGTTGAGGTCACGAAGATATTGACCTTCCTCACGATTGAAATCGCGTGATGCCTAAATTTACATCTCTTTTTAGCGAGAACACAAACAACATATAAAATGAATGCATAACAAATGAATGTGCAAAAAACAATGCAATCTTTGATAGAAGCAATAAAGTAAGGCTATAATATAAACAAAAAACGGGTTATTTCAAAACACTTAAAAATCACCTCTTCATATGACATTTCCTGTAAAATATCCTCAACATTATCATTTAATATTCCGGATGTAGATGTTTCCTCCTCATTATATAACATTTCTGTAAGCTCCATCAAGCTCTAGAAATAAAAATTTCATGATCTCAGAAATGGCTATTAAGCATGGCGAAAGACTACGAATCATCGTTATTCAGATAATGAAGCATAAAATACAAATTATGAAGAAGGCAAAAGAGTTAGATAAAGAATCGTGTCGCTTCTAACAATCTCATTTAAAACTCCAAGTTTAACAATAGTAATGAGTAAGAGACATATGGATCATTATAAATTATTTTACTCACTGTATCAGCACTGAGTGCAATTTTCAAATTCTGCAAACCAATAGTCGGGTCACATTTCCTTATGTTTTTTACATAATTCCCAGTCCACTGAAATGAGAAATAATTACTCCAGAAAATAACTGAGTAGGTACTTTAAAGAGACAGAGGATGCATCGAGCATACCTTTAGTATATCTGCAGCAATATATTCGATAACGGAAAGCAAATACAGCATCACTTCCTCATCTAGTTTGTAACCCAGCAATTCCTGGAATGACTGCTTTCATTGAAATCATAGTTGTAAATATTTCCTGCTAAATACTTAACATTTATTTCTCTAATGTAAAAATAAAATAATTCACTGATTTTACACTAAAAAAATCATTCAAATGATACCTTTAGTTTTGGTTGCAATGTATGCAAAAGCGACATTAAGCTTCTCGAATTTGCGTTTCGTTTATCATGAAGTTTCTTTCGTGGGATTCTGTGTAATGCTTCAGGAGTATTTTGAAACTGAAACTAAAAGGTTTGTACGATCACTTGCATTTTTACCAATACTTTTCGGTCTTACATGACGGAAAAGAATGATGAAGACTCCAAAGTGACCTGGGTAACCCAATGGAACATGCTTGGCGGCAAAGTGGTACGCATACTTCGCTCCATATTCTCGATTGTCTGTGGATGACATTCTAACAACTCAAAAAATAAACATATCAATATTTCTTGAATGTGCTCAGCAGCTGCCTGATCCAATCCGATGCCAGGATGACAATTGTTGGATATCTGTAAATGCAACGATAGAGACTATACTGAGTATTTAAAAACTATTTGAAAATCTGAAAGCATCTTAATGAATGTTAACAGTAATTATTGTGCGATGAATGGAGAGAATGAAACGTATCACGAAACGATGAAACGATGTCACCGATTCCTCGACTTCATTTGGGCATAACAACAGTTTTTAAAATAAGATTACAAAACTTCTTTTGCTTGGCTTGAGGACAAGTCATCAAAAGATGTCATCAGTAGCAGCGACGTAAGGCATGCATGTGTTGACAGATTACGGTGATCAATGATGAAGTATAGCGGGGTGCACAATAAATGATAATTAGAGATATCACCTGATATATCCGGTCAATGAATACTTTCTGATTCTTCCATTGCAAGTGACGATTGGTTGTTAATGAGTGATGAGAGGTGCCATCACCCACGCTGACGCTCATGGAATGATGTGCGGTACCACCTAGAAATATCGTATAGTAGTACATTTCTCAGATGCATCATAACTTATCTATCCACATAATTGCCAGCAAACTTAAAATTAAAGACAAATTTCAAGATTCTCTAGGAGAACTACAAGCAATGAAAATGAAAGATAAGCACCAACGACAGTACTTCTACTGCATCGAACAAAAGTGCCACACTTGAACTCAAATATCATACATCTATTGATGTTTATTAAGTACAGCAAAGGCTAACTCCCTCTGTATAAGCTCTTGTGCAAAAAAATTGAAGTTCAAGCTCAAACTCCAATTCCGTTATTCCAAATTGCTAAAAATCATTAACACAAATACCTAACTACATGAAAAAATAATGCTAATCAATCATTCAGGCAAAAAAAAAAGACTTGACGCTTTAAAAAGCAACGAAATTAAATTTAACAAGCTGGACAAAATGAGTGCAACCAATGCCACTATTCTTCCACTAGTTTCTTTCCTCGCTCTCCCTCACTCTCTGCAAACGAGTGGTAAATCCACTAGCTCATTCAAACTATTTTGAATTCCTCGTGTAATATATTAATTTAAGACCAATCAATTCTATTAGCTATAGCAAACGAAATAATTTAAAAAAGGAATGATTGATGGATATTGTACCAAATGTGAGAATCTAGGCGGAATTAAACTCATATTTCTTAATTTTCAGGGAAGAGAAGGACTAAACCATTCACTGTTAAATTTTATTTAACTGTTCGAGGCATTGAATGTAATAAACAACACTTATCGGATGCCTGAATTCGGTCCAAAACTATCTCCTTCTTCTGCAGCTTCTATTATCTTTCTTTTAGCACTACAACATTCATTAACATCTTGGAAGAGTCAGGTTAAGTCAGAGACCCAGATTGGTCTTTTGTTCACAATACAGTTCCTTAAAAAAAGTAGATCCTCAAAGGCATAAATTATTCAACTTAAATCATCTAGAAAAGATTTTAAGAATTCCCTAGAACTATGAAACAGCAGGCTCTAAACAAAAGCTAACTTTTTCTTTGAGCGCACTTTCTTATAACTACCTCTGATGGCTGCAATTGCACTACTCATATATTAGATTTTCAAATAGATTTGAAATCAAAATTGTCCAGAGACGCAGACTGAAACACTAAAATCAAATCGTTCTTCGGCCATTTCGGTATTTGAACTACTTCCAAGACGACCATCGGAAGTTGCTGAGGAAATCTCATTTTGTTCAAGTTCAATTCTTAACTTAAAAAACTCATCCTAATTCAATTCACTCTTAAAAAAATTTCATTAAAACGATAACTTTCTACCATTGTGCCACAGCTCAGTACACTTTCAGTAAAATATGTATATGGCTGTAATTCCTACGAAATGGCGCTTTCATTCCCACTTTACGTATATCAAAATAATTTAAAACCAAACATTTGAGATTTTTATGCGAATGCTTACATTAATGATCATCCAGATAACTTTATATACATATATATAACAATATTCTGCATTAATCTAAGATTTATAAGTGAATTCCTTTAATTTTCATGGCATCTAAACATCGAAAACAATTCAATATATGTGAATTCCAAACAACAGATGTATCAAATTAAAAAAACCAAAAAGTATACTAAAAAAAAGAAATATCTTTATTTTATTCAAAGATTTAAAAAGAAATATCAGATTTACACTACCAACTAAGCGCTTCTTGACAGATTAAGCGTTTAGCGTTAATAAAGATATCATACGTCACATTGACAAATTTCTCCTAAAATAGTTCAAATTGGAATTCAAGGAATTACCGCTTGAATTCCACTTTGAACTAAGTTTTAGGAGTTTTTTTAATTTTTCCGGTTTTAACAGATTGATAGAAATTCCATAAAACACTGGATAACATCAAGTGAGGGTTAATACCGATTAAAGTATAAAATGAGACTCTCAGAAAACGCAGTAACAAAATAGCAAAGCATAATCAACAAGGCCAACTTAAACTTGATTCATCTATGCGGTTGCTTTAACAAGCATTTTTAGTTAATGCTCATTTGTTTTAACTTTTCTGTATATGGTTGTTGTAATTCGTTTCGTCTCACCACATTGTATAGCACAAGCGGATCAGAACTTTACAAATTACCTTATTAATCGGCAAATTTAGCATTTTCAACTGCGGGCCTAAAGTGAGCATAAAAATTCCTCAACTCACTGATATATCTAAAATTATCATTCAACTCCATGTGTAGCAAAGAAAACATTTTATCGAAATCTTCTAGCTTCAAATCAGCAACTTTAGCATCTGATTCAATAACAGAGCTTATATCTATGCTAGCTTTTGGAAGCCATTCCCTGAAATTCTAACTTTATCATAGAATAAACATTAAGTTACAAAAATAAAACTCAACCACTATCCAATTCAATCATTGAGACTATAAAATCAACTAAAAATTAAACTGAGGTTAGGAAAATCTGATAACTAACATGAGAAAATAGAAAATCTTTAATGAGAAAATCGAGCTCACATTCCATACATATATCATGAGAAAAAAATCAACTAATCCCAATTGATCTCAGTTGACAGTAATCCCGGCATCATACCTGAGTTTTTGAGCAACTTTTGTTTTAGCAGTCATCTTGCCCGTAAAAATAATCCAGAATGCGTACTTTATTAGAATTTCCTCACTTGAACTGACAAACAAATTCAGACGATCAATATCAATTTCGCTTTTCGGCTCTATTGTCACACCATACAGATTTTCATTCGTAATACCAATATGAAATTTGGAATATTAACCATGCAAATAATGACTATTTAATGAAAACTTGACACACTTGACGAAATTTAATAAAATTTTAACGAGCTTAATATGCGATTTCATCATAAAAAAGTATTAAGTAACAATAACAACAAAAAACTCAATATCAGCGATTTTTTGTTGAGGTTTTATATCCTGAACACTAGTAAAAATACTTTGAAAAGTAAAAAAAGGAATTACCGAATTAAATTTTTTCTCGTAAGGGAGAGATCTTGATAGCGGAAATGGAGGACTGAAATTGTCGCGTGGAAATCCTAAATAACCGGATATTGGTCTGATAGTAAATAATTTATTGAGTAGCCAAGACTTGTGTTTACTTCCATTTGATACAAACTGCATATTAGAATCCATTGCACAAGTTGCCAGCACAAAATTGCTTTAAAAAACTCCAATTTATTTGCAAAATAAAAATAAAATTTATTGGTAAGATAAAAAAGTAAAACTACGAGCTATATAAACAATTACCTATCTTCTTCAACTAGAGAAAATCAACTTTGGAAAGGAAAAATCGATTCAAAGAGAAGTTCGGGAAACTGGAAAAGTTTATGAATCAATTTTATGGACTCTTTATGTTTAAAATAAGGGAATGTCAGATGTTGCTTCGAACAGGTTGACCGTAACAAATGATAATCAATGATTAAAATGATCAGAACAATGGCGTTGCCTTTGTTAATAAACCCAAAAATAACTATTTACAATTATATCGAAAAAATGATCAAATAAATATTATATTTAAAACTATTATTATATAAAAGAACGGAATCAAATAAATATTATATGTAAAACTATTATTATATAAAAGTTTCATAACAATTTCATGCAGAAATTAAATAGTACTTCAAAAACAAATTCTAATAATTCCAATTTATTTCTTAACATTTATTCATTCTCATAACATTTATATAGTTTGTCAAAATATTTCTTAGTTCAAAAATAACCGCTTCAATCTAATAACTTACCTAGCTGAAAGAAATGTAATAAGTTGTACGGCACCGTATTGAAACATTGTGTCCTTTTTCACCGCACATAAATGCATGATTAAATTAAAGATTATTGAAGTAAGCATATTAGATTGTTGACTAACTGAGGGTAGACAACCCATTATTATCGGCGCGAATCTTTGTTTACTACCGGATTCGTCATCTAAAATTATGGCGAAAATTGGCAACATGAACAACACTCAGGGTTGTGCAAAACAATGAATATCAATAAAAAGGAATTTTTGACTTTCGCGAATTAATAAAGTAAATATTCAAATTCTTCCCACCACTTTCTAATCAATAATATTTAAAAAATACAATTGAAAAAAAATCAATTTACAATCCTCTTAAAGATATCAATGAAAGTGACACCCAATCATGGACGAACCCCAAATATGATCTAATCTAATTTTACTATTAAACTCATTTCCTATATTTTACGACATCTAATAATAAGGCTTTTGTAGTTCTTCTTTTCATAACTCGTCTAAAAAAAATCCTTTAAGATTCTGGATAAGAAATTCATTAAATTTGACACTTCGTTCACTTCTTAAATTCACGAGAATAACTAAAAAAGATTAAGCATCTGAAAAGAAAAGTGTCTTCTACGATTATCAAAAGATCCATTTGTGATAGCATTGTAAGCCCGGTTTTTTTACAAAATTCATTCTAATGCTTAATCTTTTAGAACAGGAAAAGAAAGTTAGCGGAATGTTTAAAAATTTTTTTCAAAATGTTAGAGAATGACTGATGATTGTCTTATGTCTATCATGATTGAACTGAACAGTTCGGTTAAATAATTTCTTAATCACATAAATTTTCTAACCATCTATAAAAAGAATTCTACCATTTTGTCCTGTCATCCTCAATTGTCATTGTAAAGACTAAAAATCAAAACCAATTTTTAAAGGCTCTCACTGGATTTCAAAATTACGATTTCCGAGAATAACTGAAATATGATCAAATGTTACTACATTTATGAACAAATGCATACTATTGTTATTAATTTTGATATGCCAGCTTTTCACAGTCGCACTAGAATAAGGATAAAAAGTTCACATAGTCGATGGTTTAATAAAGCTGAATTATTTGACGAGAATGAATAAATACCTTCATCCCTCTGTACTGTCACCAAAAGATGCTTTACAATGGATAAAGATTTATTTGGGTAAATTGTACTTTTCATTATTGTCTACATCACTAATTACAAAACCAAAGAAGAAAACAGTGCAATTAGCTAATGCTTTCCATTAGTTTCACATTACCCGAGAATTTTTGAAAAACGAACTACCGAGCTAACTGCTATAAGTCCCACTAACTTAATGCCAATCCGATTTTTCTTTTAGAGCCTATTATAAGTTTATCTTGATTGAATTTACTATCGACGTCTGCAGTGTTTCATCAATTAAAATAATTAATAAATTAATGAATCAACAATTCACTGGAATTATCTGGTGTCTCAATCTACCACTCCTTTTCAGCCCTCGTTGAATCCCGAAATAATGATCTATTAATAACTTAAACATATCCTGTGCCCTCCTTTTCTCTCAATATGAAAAATTCTTCAATTGAAATCTTAGCGGCATGAATAAAAAGCTAAAGAAACAAAGCATACCAACTTGCGCAGTGCTTCCTTTTAGTAACGTAAACGGATTAATGGCATCCTTCATAAGTTGCTGGCTAGCAAAGAGCAATTTAGCTGGGAATGGTGCTTGCTTTTTCCGTGTATAAAGTGGAAATAATGACTCCATATTAGCTCGATATGCTCCAACTACTAATCCTTTTTTTTTTCGCATCTTCCTTGCATATTCCTGAAAAAGTTTTTTTTCCATTTGCCATAAAAATTTGCTTCTTTAAATCCATGAGCTCAATAATTGTAGCAATACTCATATAAACTAACAATTTAAAAATACATTATAATAAAATAGATCACCATATTTGGCTATCACTTTATTTCAACCTACATTAATCTATTTAGGATATTAAACTATCTGTGATTTTTCTTAACTTTAGAAACCAAAAATCTTTTGCTCGAATTAATTTAAAAAAAGGATACTGAATATTTAGAAGAAAGTGAAAATAACACAAAAAGTTTGATCAAAGCAGATGTGTACAAATGCCAAGGTTTCTAGGATGAACAATATTTTCGTAACTTCAAAACACTGCTTCAAACTTTTGATGTGGCTATCAAAAAAAATCTTTATCTATTTTAGTTTATCATTTATGTTATCTTGAACATCTTATATTTGCGACTTGACCTTGTACGACGATTTCACTAAGAACGAAATTTCAGGAAAAACAGAAATTTTAGAGTAAAGAAATCAAGACAATTAGAGGATATTTAAAATCCAGATATACTTGAAGTTGAACATGATTCATTTGAATCAGCAATCCAATTTTGCCATCAACTGAAAGAAGTCGAAATAACAAGGAAAATCTATGACAAATACATTTAATTATTTCATAAACCAATCCATCATTTCATATTCTAGTTATTGAACAGTTCTTTTTTCTCTTCTATTTCCCTCATGTACTACTCATTAATTTTCCATTTGTAAACAAGTATTTCGAATCAAACACTAAAGCCTATCTAGATTCTTGTCATATCTTTATAAACTTTATATTAAACACCATATTACATTTATATTGCGCCGTTAAGTGCCACTTTAAAGTGAAACTGGATTAGAGAGTTAATGTTGTTAGGTGCAAAAATTCAAGTTATTTGGTTCAAAGATGAAAATTATTTTGAGAATGGAAAGTGATGAACAACTGTCACTAATAAACTCACCATCGAAAAAATATTGGTAGAAAATTAATTACGTCAACATATGCATTCTATTTCAATTCAATTCAATAATTTTATGTTATTAATCATAAAGATGATTTTTGCCCAAATTTATATGAAGACATCAATCCTCTTTTGAAAATGTAAAATTAATAAGAACAATGAACCAGAAACGAAATGAACTGCCTGCAAAAGTTTATTACTAGAAGATTAAATTTATCTCCAACACACTAACATCACTTTAGATTCTTTACAAAAATAATTTTTTTATACCCACAACTTCGATTTCATTCCTGACATGGTCTTCGGTACAAGTTGATTACTTTCTAAGTTTCATCTAAATCCATCTTTTAGTTATAAATAAAAAAGTTGGCCAAGTCAAAATGATTAGTTGTTATTAAAGTTTATCTCGTTTTTTTTTTCGAAAATCAACAAACTGCAGTGGTATAAGAAAATGACATTGGAAATGACAGAAATGACATTAGTCAAACGAAAAACGATTGAAGAAATTTCAAACTACCAAGATCATCATCCCAGCGTAATATTTTGGCTTGTTTGCATCATATTTACATTTTTTCCAATTATCCACGAATTATAACATCGAAACGACACTCGGTCTTAGTAATGCTGCAGTTGGACTAATCGCTCAAACAAATTAATAGTTGAAAGCCTAAAATCTTTTCCAGAAAAGAAAAAAATACACATTTCTGTACAATGAAATGTAGAAAGACTTCGGCATAATTATTTCATAAACAATTTGTACTGGAGATTTAGGTCTTTAACACATCATAATAATTTCTAAAAATGAGCCATATTCGTTCAGCATAAGAACTTTTCGCATGCCTTCCATGAAATTTCCTTTCAAATATACTTAAATCTTTAAAAAGTCCAAAATTCACAAAGTTGCTAATGGTCAACAAAAATTTTTTGGAGTTCGAATGAATTATTCAAAACCGGTTGTTATAAATTCATAGTATGACTATAGACAATGGAAAAGTAACTAAAAATCTTTATAATAGATTACTGCTTTTTGCTGAACTATTATAGCTTGAAAATTAAATCCTTCCAACTATAAAATAAATAAGCTCCTTCTTCTTATTAAGACGTTAGAATTACAATATCTGTCTCAATCATTTCTGACAACAAAAGTAAGATCATTTCAAAAGCACATCTTAAAATGAACAACCGTAACACGAACAAAAGATAAAGAAATCAAACAAAGTAATATAAATATCATAAACTGAAAAATCTTCATAATTCTAGAAGCACTTTCATCGCAGAAATGAAGTATTTTTTACAATGCACAAAAAGTTAACTTACTTATCAAAAGCACCCCCTAAAATTCCCAGTCAAAGCAAACGAAAAAACTACTAGTAGCTTGATTGGTTTTCTTACTTCTTTAGAGAATTCTATCTTTCTGAATTTTTAAAAATCCAATAAAACAAAGCCAAAACAGCCTTTCTCTTCGTCTTCCTTTGTTGCACGAAAAACATCGCGATATTTACATGACAATCATCAGATCCGATGAAGCATTCCAGAACAAGTAAGGAAATCATTGCTATTGAAAAAAGAACGAAACTGACAGCATGTGGTTTAAGAGAAAACAGATATAGATGAGAAGACTCAGAAATAACAACAAACTTCTAGCAATAAAAGACATCATCTAACTACTAAATGCTTTATAGCTATTATTATTATAGATTATTTTTATTTCCTTGAGTTTCACAAATTTTAACATTCATCTTTAAATTTTAAGTTCCTCTCGCCGATGGAAGTATTGGAAACCATTACACATTTTAAATATGCTGTAAAGTGCATTTGGCAGTGGAAATTCTTTTTTGATAAGAATGAACAAAGCAGTGGGGCCGCTACTAAAATTGTATAAATCAGTGCAAACCACAAGTAAATTCTTATCAATTAAGCAAGTAAATAATTTCCAAAGAGAATTTCAGAAATCGAAATCGGATAAAATCAAAATCTTAGTGTTGAAAAAAAGGAAGCGTCGTTATGTTCAATAGTTCAACTTATCAACTGCTCATAAGTCAATATACATTAATGATACAATTCGTTCAGACCTACATGGAAATTGTAAACTCCAAACTTCCAACTGTGAACTCTAAAAATAAGATGAAAAAGCATTTGCTTGAACGAGAGTTTTTTATATTGTAATCTATTTCCCAAGGATTAGATTTCAATGCCCAACAGTCCAAATGTATAATGTTCTACACACCTGAAACTCTCTTTTCTTAACTTTCATTCAAATGTGAAGCTGGTATTTTGTCCTTCCACATATGTTTTCTACAATTTTTACTTTGTATTGGTAGAAATAGTTATTTTAAATGAACTCATCACAATCAGCGGATATGATTGAGTGATGTAGACAACACTTTTTACAAATTACAGTGTTCAGACCTAGTCTTTTCAATAAGTTTATCGCTACGGAAATAAAATAGAAGATATCAACGCAAAGAGTGCACAACGAGTCAGCTTATTTCATTCGAATCTTAATAAAAACAGAAGCCTTCAAAAGCAAGAAAGCAAACGAACCTTCGCTTTTTGAGCTTCATGTTGTGATGTTTCAATAATAGAAAGACTAGAAACACCGGCACTTAGCAATCGCTCAGCAAAACGCCTTGAATGTAAATCAAACACGGAGATGTTTATACCATTAAGCGTACTTCCATCCGGAGATTTCGAAAATAGTGCACTCATCAGATATGCTAACAAAATAAATTTTATCAAATGAAAATAAGTCATAGAGTTAGCCAAAGAGATTCTTTCTTTTTTCAAAACCATTAGCATAGTAAAACAAAAACAAGTTTATTTTTGTTTACAAAATTTACTGATCACCTCAACACTTCATCATCCAACACTTTAATAGTCTTGTGATGAAAAAAATCCTACGTTTTTTAATCAATCCTATTTGCTCACTAGAAAAGAACTCTCTATTAACTCCATATACCTAGTTGTCTTGTTTGTTCGAACTCAGAAAAGCTGCGGATTTCTTTCAGTTCTTGATGCTATGAAATCAAATTGTATGTGAAAGCAACGCCATAGGCTAATAACGGCAAAATTTTGATCAACAAATACTTCTGTATATTTGCACTTGTCTGCTTGTCTTCTAAGATTCAACAACCCTACCTTCCAATCTTTTGTCACCAATACCGACGCCTGTACTTTTAGCCATTTTGACTTCATTTTCCCGTAAATAAAATTCTTTTCGTGAACCGAGTTGTGCCAAACTCTGCTTTTCAGGGTCTTTCGAATTTTTTTCCAGAATTTGAGACTTCCCATCTTCAGAATATTCAAGAAAATCTTTCGTAACCGGTGACTCTAATTTTTTAATTTCTAGATGAGGACTTTTTTTGAACGACGGCTGAAAATATAGGAAAAATATAATCCGCGCTCCATAACAACCATTAAGAAATGTCAAATATACATAACAGTTTGAATTAAAAACGAATTTTATAAACTTGAGGATTATATTGCATTTTAACTCAGAGAATTTCGTAAAATCACGAAATGACTTGCAGTAAATAAAGGAGATCAGCATAACTGGAGGAATTCAAACGTCTCTGTTATCACACCAACGGCTAACTGTAGGAGTCGTATAGTTGCGTTATTAACCAGTGGAAAAAGAAATCCGAAAAGCTGTGCTATCATATTAGCAACTCATCATATTAATCAGATTTTAATTTTCGTAATTCTTAAACATGTTTGCAAAATAAATACGCCAAACCTCTGTTTTTAGACGAGCATTAGTCGAATGACACTGATCAAGTGATACTGAATCTGACTGCAAATGTAAACCCGGATATGATGTAGTCCCCGCAGTGAGTGCAGAAGTGCATGCAAATGTACTGCAACACTTCTGAATTGCACTTAAAAACATCTTGACACTGTCCTTCCAGCTAATTCCTTTTACCCATAAAACTCTGAAATTACGCGCAGTGAACTTTAAATTTCATAAATCCCATGCGTGCAACACCTCCCGCGCCCCCACAAATACTCTGGGAAAATCCAAACCGAAAAAAATACCGTAATCCAACTGTAGTGTTAGGACGCGATCAGTGTCATTTTAATTTTATCGCATGATTTTTGGATGCTATTGTCTCGGACAGTGATCTACAGTATTTTAATAATTTTCATTAAAAGTCACTAAAATTTTTGGCATTAAAGATTTTCGTCACATTAAATTGTCATATCAAATTGTGCTCTAGATATTTTAAATATCGAGGGAAGTCTAACTTTTTTATCAATGATAAAAATATAATTGCATGAGTGAAATGAATTAAACTTCACATATTTAAAGTGCAAGAAGTAATTTGAATTTGGTAAATAAGAAGAAGAAAATAAAATATTGCATTTGGAAATCGAAATTTTCATGCAAAACAAGCGATGAGATTTGGAAAACTCGTTGATGTGTAAATTTATGGGCTCATTATTTTGGAACTTTGAAGATATTTATAAATTATCTTTTAAACAATATTCCACTCTATTTTTTGTTAATACTTAAGATTCGAAATTTTAGGATGATTATTTTAAATTGTCTCTGACTGATAGTTTAAAGTAGAATTGACAATGATATTGAAATGAGAGAAAAAAACCTTGTTTTATTCATATTGCATTTACTTTTACTTGAATTCTAATGCTAGTCATGGACGATTTCTCTAAATGATATGTAAAGAAAGATTATAAAATTGTCATCATTAAATGTATCTTGAAAACTTGTAATGCAATTCAATTTGCTTTTGATTTTTTCTTCTAAAATTAAAACGAAAAATGAAGTCCGGTTTTAACCGGACAATGACGAGGATGATGTAGACACGAAAAAAAACTGTACTTATTTATTAAATGTTTTCCTGACTATCGTAGTTATTGTTATTGTTTCAGTATTATCATCATCATCATTATCAATAGCATGGCTATTATCATTGATACCATCAATAAATTATTGATTATAAAGGGATTGAAGGAATTCTTAAGTATGAAGGAACTCTTAAATCCAGAATTGCCGTAGGGCAATTCTCTCTGATTCATCAATTTGAAAGTGTTAAAAGAAACAGGAAAAAAATGAGAAAAAGGAAGAATTGCATCACTTTTTAAAGGCCTTCTCTTCCATCCTATTCATATCTTCTTAATTTATAATAACCCATTCAAATCAACTTCATTACTATGTACCACAAATTGTTCTAACATTTATAATTGCTCGTTGTGATAATAATCGCTGCAATTCTTTTTTTTTATAAAATGCATCAACTATAACGTTTCAAAACAGTGAAGTACAGTTGCCTCTCAAATTACCTTATATTATTATTGTTATTGTTATTACTATTACTACTACTATTGCATCAAGGAATAATGATGACGGTATGATTCAAGATTACTTCAATTTATATTTGTATAGCAGATTTTCTTTTATCATTACAATCATAGAAAGCAATTTATGTTTGGTACCATAGGTATCACGGTTTCCATCTATTTTCAGACCAATGATTCATTTTGAAAATAATTATTGCGTTTGCCTATGAAATAGATGGTAAAAAACTGCTAATTTTTTTAAAAAATATTTTGTTTCTTAATTAAAAAAATATTGATCCTGTTTACGGTAACTTGGAATGCAAATGAGAAACTTAATCTATGATATTTCAAACCATTTTTAAAGTTGTCGAAATCATTCTGAAATATTTAATGTTGGGTCAGATAAAATCACTTGTAACCAACAGTGACAGTGATGACAACAGAGCATGACCTTTTTTTACAATAAATTCTAACTGCCATTATTGCTTCATTCATAGATTCGAAAAGAAAAAGGAACATCAAATTGGTAAATTTAACGTGAAAAATATTGGGAAAATATTAAAAATAAGCAGATTTCTTTTCAGCTTCACCAATTAGTTTAATTTCAGTTTCAGATCATAGAACTACTGATATTCACAATCATATTCATGCAAGTATGGAATGCTTGTGATGCATTTGGTTGCTGTCCCATAATGGTACCTTGCGTACCAATTAAATGCAGGCCATGCATACCATTTCCATGTCCACCACCTCCTCCTCCTCCTCTAACCTATTCACCTCCACCTCCACCTTGCCCTCCACCACCAATATGTCCACAACCTCCTCCTCCAGTAATCTGTCCACCTCTACCTCCCCCTTGTCCCCCACCAGTAATATGTCCACCACCTCCCCCTCCAATAATCTGTCCACCTCTACCGCCTTGTCCTCCACCGCCAATTTGTCCACGACCAATAATTTGTCCACCAACATTACCACCTCTACCACCTCCAACACCCCCACCATACCAAACCCCACATCCAATACCTATTTATCCTGTTCCGGTAAGTTCATATATAAAATAATCAAACAAAAATTACTTAATTTTTGGATCTATAACTTGAAAAAATTTTTTAAATCATAAGAAAATGATATCGTAAAAGAAAATAATATAATACCAAAATATTTTCAGCTTCAAGAAAATAATATATTTCATTTTCATTTTAAAGCAGGCCCCGAGGGCGACATATACAACACCAGCGATTAATGATTGCTGTTGCACGTGCGTCATACCTTGCACACCTTCACAAATGAGAGTGCACGGTGCCAAAATATTTTCAACTTCACTTGTTACTGATGTGGAATATGACTCGAAATGCAATAATCCTGTTTTGAAATCAATTATGGAAGAGGTACACAAACACAAATATTTCAAATCTAAAAAAATTATGAAAATGATGTTCTAAAATTAATTAAAATGATCAGTAAAGAGTAATAACTAATAATTATTATTTCTTTATCTGTTTGTAAAAGTTTTTTCCTATTAATCTATTTGTAATAATTTCAAAATTCAGAAATAATATAATAGAAAGGAAATTTGAAATTAAATCTCACTGTCACTCAAAAGGAAATTTATCTTTATGCAATATATACTTTATATTTCAGTTTACTTTTATGACAAAATTTAATATTTACGATTAGCCAAAAGTTTGAAGGCTTTTTCAAATCTAAAAACCAATGAAAGAACTTCGCTCTTTTTTATTTTTTCATAATTTGTTTAATTAATAATAATTTTTTAATTTTAGAACATAATGGATGATATAACCATTTCCAAACGTGATATTCAACGGGTAGCTGAGGAAAAACTATTTAAAAAATTCAATGTAATCTGTTCGGAAAATGATTTCGCCTATATTGCATACACTGATACTTTTTGCCAACATTCGAAAAATGACATATCCTGTTATGCTTTCAGTCCACTTCCGGAATTTTAAATTATCTTAGCTATTATTTTTTATAAGCAGAATTAATTTTCATTCCATTTCTCATCATGAAATTAGCATTATTATCAGAATTTAAAGCTTACAATTCTATATGTTACTAATTCAATTTAATTTGAAATATGCAAATTTCAGCTATTATATATATGATCATTGTAGTAGAATTGTTTTATGTTTTTTATTGAATTTAATTATTGTAAACAGAAAAAATCTTTGATAGTCAAAACTGAATCCTTGAAACTTTCACGCTTCGGTCATTGATCTTTGCTGGAATGAATTTTTAATTCCTGCATTTCGGTGATCACATTCATACAGCTTAAAATTCATTTATACTCATTCTATGCTTGTCTTTAAAGATAGATTGCTTTGTGCCTTAAATGTGATTCGTAGTTTTTCAATTTATTGTCAAATATGCAAATTCGAAAATAATGATGATAAATTTAAGGCAAATAATGACCTTATCTTACTGTGCCTTATTGGAGGTATTTTACAAATGATGCACAATCATATTAAAAATAGATGAAGAGAAGAAATGTTCTTGTGCAGTCGTTCTCGGTTTACGATAATTCTCAAAAATACTTGACAGTCAAATGTGTCCTGATATATAGTTAACAACTGTTTAAGTTACGATAAAATTTTTCTTTTTTTTGTATAAGTTACGATAAATAAGTTTAAGCTACGATAAAATAAACATTTAAAAGTTTAAAAATTTAAAACTTCAAAATTGGAGCTTAATTTAAATAATTTAAAAAGCATGTATGATAAAAATAATCTGACTAAAATTAAATCAAAAAAACTTCAGCTCAATTATCTTAATGTTAACGTTTACATTTTTCAAATGTCAAAGAGAACAACTTCAATAGTAATTGGTAATTAATTTGAAATGCTTCGAATTTAATTTAATATCTTATTAATTGACAAAAAGTTTCGAAGCAAATTATTTGTCTTTTCTAAGCAAACTTTTTTTCTTTTCCTGAGAAGTAAAACAAATTTCTTTTAAAAAACAATTTGGAGCCAATAAAGCTCTTCTAAGATGTCTGCGAAATAAGGCGTCTGTCTGGTATTACCCATTGAATGCTTTATCTTAGATTATCTTAATTTCATCAAATTACAGACGACAATAAATTGAAATTAATTAATACCAATTAAATTAGATTAGTCTTCTTAATCGCTTTATCAGAAATATAAACGAAATGACCTTTTTCTTTCATAAATTGAGTAGAATTCGTTGGCAAAATAATTAATTTACGGAATAATTCAGTTCGGAATATTTTGTGGAATTGTTTCATTCCAACGATGAAAAAAGCATAACTGAACGGATCGTTGCATATAATAAATATATTACAAATGATTTATGAATTTAAAAGAATTTAAATAGTATTAACATTTTAGAGAATTGCAAGAAATTGCCTTTGAGTATTTTTTCTTAATTCATTAAATTAATTTTTTAAATTTTAGTTCTAAAAATACAGTATGAAAGAAGAGGGTATAAAGAGATAAGATAAAAATTGCACTTTAAAATGTGAAGAAAGATGGTAGATGACAGGTAACTAATGACAAATGACACACACACAGGTTCCTTACTTTTCACTCTTTTTTTTTACAGTTGTTGATGACATTTTCCGGACCAATTAATTCATTATTGCATTGTTATTATATGGAAATGAGTGGACAAGAGTATAACCGGATTAATAGCATCGATGATATGCCGCTATTTGGTGCCTTGCCAAAAGCGCCATATACATAAAGTGTTCCGTGGTATAGCTATGATGATGTCATATCATGCTGATTCGGTATTATCGAGCACTTCCATGCCAGCTGCTATGACTTCACTTCACAAGCCTACTTTTTAAGCTCTCATCATCATGAAATCAACTCGAGAATGGCGCCATCCGAGACACTGATGTCCTCTATTTCTATATATACATATATGTACATATATATGTGTGTGACTCTGTATGTATATGTATGAATACAAACACACATCATATTCATAGGGCAGTGATTATTATCATCATTATCATTATTATTATTGACAGGGAGAGACGTCCTTTGTAAAATCATTTTGAAATGATAACATATGTTTAATGATCGGCTATTAGGCCAGCTATAATTTCATCACGTGTTCTCCCCCCTTTTCCTTTTCTTCCTCCCCAGCCCCCTCCTCCTCTCCTCCTCTTTTATCCGGTTATTGACCAGCCTAAACTTCATTATCTCTCTCTCCCTCTCTTTCGCTTTTATCACCTCTTTCTCCTTCTCTCTACCTTTTTATCCTTTCCCATATACCTTTGTTGACCGTACTCCTACTTCGGTAAGTTCTTCATTTTATTATACCTTTTAGTAGTGCTCATATTAACTACAAATCTCTATCATTATTATTGTATATTGTCTTTAACACATCTTTACAGGCCTCTCATCAGTGTTCCTTCATTTTCATTGGTACGTCATGTATTGTAGACATATTTTTGAAAAATAAATATTGCATTAAATTTCATTAACATAAAAATACTCTCTCATTTAATATAAAAGTTGAGAAATTTTTGTTCCAAATTTATTCTAAAAATGAAATTTAATCATTTGAACTTAAACAAAACAACTAGACGAAAACATTTCAACAATTTTAAATTCTATATTGTTTTTGCCAAACAACAGCAAACAATCAGTGGAATTTGGATGACTAAGAAGATGGAGGAGTGTATTAGTGATGTTGTAATCACGCCCGATCCACTACCTTTCGGTTCCTTTCCTTTCGTATCCTCGATGGAGATCGTTCTAATCGACATCTTTCAGGACTGAATCATTTTAAATTTCTAAATTGAACTCATCATGACTACAATTGAAATATTTAAATATCTCTCTAAATTTTCTTTTTCCTACAAAATTTACCAAAATGTTTTGTTGATCGATTTTCCCTTATCACACTTATTACAGTCAATAAATGCATCGAAAAGTAACGAATCTGCCGGTAATTTCATTGTTTTGTAAATTCGCCAAAATATCGTAGCTATATGCTTGCAAAGTTTCAAAAATAGTTCTAAGATATAAAACACACATTTTAGGATTGTTTGAAATTACTAAATTTCCATTAATTAACATTTTACTTGCAATTTCGATCTCATTTTTTTGATTTTATACTCATTTTCACTGTTAGCTTCAAATCATTTAATCAGATATTTAGAAGAAACGGCAAAGTATTGAATTATTGAATTTGGGATAAACTTTTTATGTTTTTGTTTTTTGCAGTTTTTCAATCTGACGTCGTACACGGAAAGAAGCAGCAACTTTGTTGCTCAAATATTTTCCATTTCATTCGTTTTAACGCACATCAATTTGTCGCCACTCAAAATCAATTCCAACACTGTCAACAACAAACGTAGTGGTGTAGCAGGTGAAAAAAGTGCGGGTTGCTAAATTGATATGCGAATTGGTATTATTGGTAGGGCCTTTACAGATAGGCCCAGCCGTACTATTATTGGACTCCTATTAAAATTTACAATGCTACTGATACCTTGTGATTATTTACTGGTACCTACTGATGGTACACCAATTGTCAATATTGATGTCGCCGAACGATCACCAGCCACTTCTTCTGCTGGGTTAGCAATATTCTTAAGTTCTAGAAAAATCTATAAACATATCGACGACCCCAAACGCAAACTGATCCATTGTCTTAATTGGTAATAACTATCTTAAAGATTGAGACTTTCGTATGATTTAAGAATTAACCTAACATTTCATATAGCGCTTTAAGTCCTAATAACTATAAAGTTAGCATTTCTTCAACATTAATTAATTAATTAAAAAAAATTGTAAAAATTGAGAGAAATTCGTCGCCAATTTAATTAAAAAAGGTAAACCAAAGAAAGAGAGAGAGAGAGGGAAAGATGAAATAGCTTGTTGTCTCTTTTTCAATATGCAATTTGATGACTTTTTCGAAATTTTTCAAATTAAAATTATTTGTTAATTTAAAAAATACTTTCCATATTTCGAATTGCATCCAATCATTTTCACATGCATAAATGTGAAAATGATTGGATGCAATTGTGCGCGCCTTTTTGTCCTTGCATTTCAAATGCAGTACATGACATTTGCATGCACAATCAAAGTGTTGAAATTGTGATGGACTCGATCAAGTTATCAGTTTTTTGGCATGCAAATAATAATCCTCTCTAGACACGATTGATAAGAAGTGAATTCTAAAAGAAATTTGAAGTTTGGACTTTGCCTACAAATTGTCGAATTTACGTTATACAACAACAAAAAAAAGGAAAATTGTACTCCTATGATTTATGATAGCTCAAATTAGCAATTCATTGAACTATCACTTTTTAAAAGATTTTTTCCACTCTTCAGGTGACACACACACACACACATATTTATACATATCTTAAGATTAAAAAATTTAGTTTATAATTTCTATTTAAAGTCTAAAGGAATATTTGCATTACTTTTTCACAATGAATGTATCATTTTTTACATTGATCATTGTTAACTTCTAATTTAAATTTATCAAAATTCGGTAATTTTTTCACCTTTTTTCTTAAAACTAACATTGTTACAAAAGCAAAGAGAAAGTTAAGAAATGGAAAATACATTATCCTTTTGAATAGTAATACTTCTTTACTCGAAATTAATTATAAGAATTAATATCGAATAAATTAATTCGTTCATATCATGAAAAATTTTAACTGTAAATATATCTTTTTTTTAATATTTCATTAAATAATTTAATTTTATATATTTCATGAAATAATGTACTGTTAGGTTGAAATCAAATAACTACTGACCCCATCGATGTACAATTGTTTTACTATTAGGATTACTGTATTTTCGATAACAGCATTTTTCAGCGGTAAGATACAGGTATATCGTATTAATATCCTTATATAAGTAGTTTAAAACAAATTGGACCATAAAACATTTCAAATTAAAATTTTGAATTTTCAAAGCTGCAAGAGTATTTCATTTCATTTTTCTAATTCTTTAAATTATCTAACCATACATTCTATCAGATTTCATTTATTATAATGCATATAAATGTGTATATAATCGCTTAAGCTAATAGAGTTTATAAGTATTACTTAAATTTCCTATCTATTTGTAATATTCCTTGTGCTTTTTAAATTTTTTGCTTCAATTAAAATTTGCATAGAATAAAGATTTTTTTTGCTTCTCTATGATGCTAACAATATATAATCACTCATTTCATCATACGTTTAATCAATTATTTACCAGTTTATTTTAATTTATAATTAAGTAATTAAAAGATTCCCAAAAAATAACAATCGATCATGAAACGAATTAATAAGCAAAAATGGAAAATCAAATAATTTATTCGTTTCTTTCTTTGTGCGAATATTTATTATTTATGAATGATTGCAACAAATCATTTCTTATTAAAAACTGATTGTCTATTACAAATAATTTGCATATAAAGCATTAAGAGAAGGCAATACTTATGCATTTAAGAATAGATGAAATAAGTTGTCAGAAATTTGGAATATTTAATAATTGGAATGGTTCAATCTGTTCTTATTTTTTTCCATCACTGTAATTTCTGGGAATGTAAGAAAGTGGTGAAAATCTGTGAATTAAATGGAAAATAATCGATTTGGTTGAAAATTTAACTCGGGATTTTCTTTTGTTCTTGAAAATTTTACCATTTATATTTTTAACAAAATGAACTTTAACTCTTTAACTTTTGAACTTCAGTTGTCCATTTCTAATTTACCTTATAAGTCCACCTTATATTCCCATTTTATAAGAACTTTTTAATGAATTAATCTGAACAGTAGGCGAAAAATGAAAGCAATATTATCCTTTATCTTCTCATTTTTTCAATTTTAACTTGCAACTTTATCGTTTATAAAATATCTTTCAATACAGCAAGCGTTTTCACTTTCTTCTGCGCGTTTATACCTTTTCTTCTCTCTCCAAATATTCTTCTTTGTACTCCACCATTTCGGACTAATTTTATTTCATTAATGAAATTGAAACAAAACAATTAACTTTTATAATTTATTAAATTTTTCTCTACTACAACTTCAAAATCTTTGACAAAGAATGATTTCTAACAACTTATACGCAAATGAATGAGTAATTGTTGATAAATTTTATAATGAAATTTTTATAATTTACCTTCTCTATGTGTTACATTATCATTATGACAATAGGATATTTGCATTGCAAAGCATTTTTTACGCCGATCAAAACTTAGTAAGAAATAGCTGTCAAGAATGAAAATGAGAAATAATTAGAATTGGAGAAGTGAAGTTCTATAAATGAAAGCTAATTTATTTATAGGTATATTCAATACAAAGTAGAAAATGGATCTATTTTTGATGAAATAGCAAAGAAAGCATTCATTTCATTACATTCTGAGCCGTACATCGAACCACCGTTGCTAACTTTTGATCAAAAACGTTTAAAATGGCTTCAACGATATATGCGAAAACAATTAAAAGCCGAGAAAAAAGGTAAAAAAATTAGCAATTTAGAATGTTTGAATGAAATTTCAATTAAAATAAAAAATTTTTTCTTTCAATTTATTTTAATTTAAAATTAAACTTTTATAATATAATTTATTTATAATTCATTGATATTAGGGAAGAAAGTGATTTCTTCACCGAAAGAAGCATTACAACAAGTGAATCAAGAAGTAAGCTTAGGAAGATTAGATGATTCAAGGCCTATAGCACATTGTGATGGTCAAATTTTTAAGCAACGTATACGTATGGATGGTTGTTTATCAAAGGTATAATATTTCTTCATTTATCATAAAATCAATACTTACTTCCTAGGCATCTTCTTTTATCATTTAACTCATAGGAGAGGAGATCTAGGAAGTATCGATTTTCAGATTATCATAATGATTCTTACATTTATAATTGAGAACAAAAATAAAAGGTGAATTATCGGATGGATAATATATTATGATAATATTTTGATAAAACAATCACTTAGGAAATTTTAAAATTCAATTATGTCGAATGATGCTATAAGAAATGGTATTTAAATAATATTTAAAGTATACCAAAAGATTAAATTGCTACATTTCAACAAAATGATTGAATTCCATGTAGCCAAAGAAGGAAATAT